>VXBW01007373.1:238107-258547 GCA_013400375.1 Thinocorus orbignyianus | reverse complement strand
AAGCCGAGCGGCCGGGGGGGGGGAAGGCAACGAGGAGGGACGGGAACGGGGGTGGGGGATGCCCAAAAAGAAGTCCCACCCTCCGCTCTCCCCCTCCCACCTCGGGGAGGGGGATGCGCGGTCCCCACCTGCGAGTCCGGGGGTCGCGCATCTCATTGCCCCCGAGGGGACCCACGGGTGGGGACCAAGTGTCACCACCAACTGTCACCACCCCTAGAGGCTCCCCCCCATCTCCCCACACCNACAGGGGTTGCACAGCCACATTTGGCCTCCATCAGCTGGGGTGCACCCGCTGCCCCAACCCCTGCACCCTCCCGACAGTGGTGGAGGGAAACTGAGGCCCCCCCACGGCTCCTCCACCCCACTGAGCTCCTCTCTTCCCACTCCAGGACTTGCTCTCATCCTCCGTTTCATCCCTCTTCTCACTTTGAGACCCCCCCTCCCGGACTCCCAGCTCTCCATCACTGTCCCCATTCCTACTTCCCAAGACCTGACACCCCAGAACGTCACCCTTCGGCCAGCACTTCCCCAACCCGGGGGGCAGACACAGGGATCCTGCACCTCCTGGAGCTGGAAAAGCCTCAGGTGAGGCCAAAGCAGCTCTTGCTGGATTTTTCTGCCCCAGGCAAGCACTTGTGGCTTCCTGAAGCCCAGCTGCCTCCTGCCACCCTGCCGCTCCCAAGCTGGGTCAGTTCATACCTGCTTCTGCTCCCGCCATCCCTCACCCCTCCTGCCCCCATGCCATCACTCAAACTCTCCCCCAGTTTGATGCACAAGCTTTCCCCCTGCACCCCCAAAGCAGGGTGATGCTCCAGCCACCCTCCCAGCAGAGTACCACAGGTTTCACCCAGCACCCAACAAGGTTCCACCCAACCCACCCATCACCACGCGGAGCTGTGAGGAATCCCCCCACACCCACCGAAGCCCACCCAGTCCCTGCAGCCCATACGGAACCTTTCCACAGCCAACCAAACACCCCAGGGTTGGGAGAGCAGCTCCAGGCTCCCAAGATAACATTGGTGGAAAAGGACCACATCCTCAGAGCATCTTCTGGACAGAAGATCTCCAGTTCCTCACTTTAATTAAACTCACCCACTGTAAAAACAGTATCAGAAAGGGAAAAAAAAAAAGAAAAGATAAGGAAAAAAAAAAGCATGATGTTTTTCTCATTTATTTCCCTCCTGTCCTCATTTCTTACAAACAAACACACAGGTTTCGGGAATATAAACCTTGCCCTAAATAGTGAATTATTTTTTTTTCCACTAGGAAACGGACAGGTCCCCTGGCAGAAGAAAGGGAAAAAAATTAGTGCAATTCCTCCAGGGGAGATGCGAATTCAGGTCCATCAGGATTAGCTGCGTTTTCAGCACAGGACAAATTTAGAATCCTTTATCTCAGGGCAACAGAAGGGGGAAAGAGAAGATCATAAGGAAAAAAAAAATAATTGCTGCTGTTAAAAGCAAATGAAGGTTTCACAACAGGAGCTCAAAGAAAGCCCCCCAAGGAATCAGTGACCAAAACTTGGTGCTCTGATCAACTGCTTTGATCAAAGGCACAAGCAGTGTCTCAGCCCAGGGCCACCATGGCCTGCCCATGCCAGTGCCCAGTGCCCACACCAGTCCCACCAGCCTCGCTGGGCATGGCAGGACCAGACACCACCTCTCCCAGCCTGGCCCAAACCAGTCTCCCCATGAACCTGAGCTCCTCATGAACTGACCCATCCCTGGGGGATGAGGGAGGATGATGTTAGTAGAGACCTAAGCAATAAAAATCATTTGAAAGCATGAAAAAAACCCACATTGCACTAAACAAACAGGAACCAGTCCTGGTTTCTCCCACCCAGGAGAACTGGGAGCAGCAAGACGGAGCCTCTTCAAGCCTCCTTCCCACCCCACGGCAGGAGGCAGCCCCCTCCCTGCACTCGGGGTGGTGGACACCATCTCCAGCCTGTGCTCGGGGCTGAGTGTCCCAGCTCAGCTCCACCAAGGATAAGGAACCTGAAAGGTTTTAGGGGCACACCCTGCCTACCCTGCACCCCAGGGATCGTGACACTACATCTCCAGGTCTCCAAATCCTTCTTGGATGGAGGTGGGATGGATGAAACCCTCCCCATCCTCCAGCACCAGGAGGTGCAGTAATGTGCAGCTCCAGCTCCCAGACCATGACAACTCTGTCCCTGTGGTGGGCACAAGTAGGGACCCCTGGTATTTGCCACCCAGGGTTTGCCAGCACATGGTCAGCAGCACAGACAGGTGACTTCTAGGAGACAAAATAAAAAGCATTTCTCCTGTGTCTCATTTGCTCTCAACTGCCCTCAACATAGCCATGCCCACACGGAGCCATGGCACTGTATGTCCTAACACTGGACAGGGTCTCTGGGCTGCTCCCAACTCACAGGGACATTTTGTGCCTGGGCTCAAACCCAAAAATACCACGGGGAGCTGCAAACAGGCTGCAGGTGGGTGAGGAACCCTGACCACGGGGATGCTCATGGGCATGTGCAGCAGGGCAGCCACCTCGCCGTGCCAGCTCTTGCTCCCCCAGGCCCCGGGGAGATAGAGGAGTTAAAAATAAGAGCGTTTCCTTCCTTAACCCCTGCTTTAAGCCACGTGATAAATAAAAACTGGGAGTTTCTGCCTCCTGGAAAGGAAGCGGCTGCGGAGAGGCAGCCGGTGAGTCAGGCCAGCAGCAGTCATCCCCATCCCTAAGGCATAGCCTACATCTCTGGCAGGGTCAGAGATACATTCCTTTCACATGTTGAAATTGCTCCTTCGCAGGCAACTGCTCAAACTTCAGGGTTACCTCCCTCCTCCAGGCCCCCCAGCCTTCTCCACAGGATGCTCCTTTGGCAGAAGCTCTCCTCTACCTGCACGCCCTTCCCAGGACAGCCCTTGGCAGTGAGCATTCCCAGATGTGGGATGGTCTTTGCTTCTCAGCCACAGCACAACCCTCCAGCAGATCAGCTGGAATTGTAGCCCCTCAGGGTTGGACAGGAACCCAACTGGAGCTCGAGTTTGCCCAGATGCTTTGGGAACAAATACATCGCTGACGGGGGGGATGACGAGCAAGGATGCGGCTGGGGAGGTGGATGGGTTGGTGGTACCCGAGCAGCATCCCTGCACTCTGCCAGGTCCCCATCTGGCTTTTGCGTAAGTCTCCTCAGGCATCCAAAAAATCAAGGCTGGGAACTGAAGGGTGAAGCCACTTGGAAGAGGAAAGTGAAAATTAACTGTAGCCGCCTTTGTTCGAGGAGGAGGAAGGGAGACACTCGGTCCCTTGTGTGTGAGAGGAGCAGGGAGCAGCAAGGCTCTGCTGACAGATGCACATAAGAGGGGGGATTTCAGCCAAGAGGCGACTTTGCCCCCTCATCTCACTGGCTCTGGCTGCTCCCTGACCCAGCTGCTGCCCACGGGTACAACACAAAGGCTGTCCTGGCCCTGTATGGCGCCTTTCACGCTGCTGCACCATCCTCCCAACCCACAGAGAGCAGTGGAGATGGGCCAGAACCAACTCCAGGCTACAGCTATCAAAAAAAGGGAGTTGTTTCAACCTTGTTTCTCCCTCTGGCTGAGGATTTCAGAGCCCAGAGTGGCTACCACCAAAAAAAACCTAAAAAGATTGTTCTTTGGGTGCAGAAGATGCTATGTGCATCCCCAGTGAGCAGGGTTAGACCCCAAATCCACTTTGCTTGAGCTGCGAATCCAAACCACAACCCTGCCCTCCAGCAGCCCTTGGAAGGCGGCCCAAGGTCTGCCAGGGCAGGGCTGAAACCCCCCTCGGGCGACTTCATTAAGCAGCAGAGATGAGGGCCAGTTCCCTCCTGCCTGTCCCATCTGTGCCTCCACTCCCGCCTGGCCGTCTCCGACTGTGGCGGTGCGAACGCTCTCCCGGGAGCATCCACACTCCCCCAAAATAGCTCTCAGACTGGATGACTTTGGCCCACATCCTCAAAGGTATTGAGGCTCCGGGTTACCTCGGAGAACCTCAACCTCCGTCGCTGCAGGACGATGGCCTGGGAAGGAGATGATGGAGATAAGTCAGTCCAGGCTGGATGGTGGAGATGTGGTCCTGCTCCGGCTGACCGTCACCATGCGCAGGAGGATGCCCACATGCTCATCTCGCCCCAAAAAAGATGGAGAGGAGGATGCTGTAAGAAAATAGGGCAAAATAGAACAATTTCTCCCACGCTTGCTCCTTGCCCACCCTCCTCTCCACACATCCAAGCCCGTGAGTGGGTGCATCCCACCTTGAGGATGGGCAGGGTGAGCAGCAGGAGGGGAAGGACCCCTCCATTCCCACCTTCCCTCCCCGAGAAGGGTTAAGCGACGCTGGCATCGAAGACACTTTGTACTTGGATTTAAAAATACAGCCAATGCCCCGGTGGCTCAGCTCCGTGCAAGTTGCAGGTATATTTCCACACTTGAGCCCATAACCTTCCCCGAGGGAAATTTAGGCTTTTTATGATTAAAAGGGGAAAAAATAATAGTGGGGAATTAAATATAGTACAGAACACGAGAACAATTAGCAGTTGCCGTTAGCGACACCAGGCCAAGTTTGGGACAAACGCTGTGGTTGTCTGGAGAGCAGCAGGGTTGGGGACAGCCAGCGGGTGACACGGGAACCAGCCGGGTGCTCGGGGCAGGGAGGGACTCTCGGTCCCTGGCAGATGGCCCTCAGGAGGCTGGACCGGGCACGACCCAGACCCGTGCGAGCAGCCACACCTCATAGGCATGATTTTATTATTTTTTTTTCTACCTTCACTTTATCAAAAGTAAATGGAAGCGTTTGCACAGGCTTGTAGCTTCCCTAATAAGCAAACACTGGTTAATTGTGGGGTGGAGCAAGGGTTGGGGTTGCCAGCCGTACCCTCGCCGTGGGCCAGGATGGCAGCAGGGACAGAACGGGCGAGGGAAGAGCTCCTTTCCCCATCCTTTCTGGTACATTACAACAGATTTTTGCATTTCACAACCCTCCCTGGCTCAGCTGGCCATCCGCTGCCCTGCATCTTGCTCATCTCCTGCGTGTGGCTGCCACCCAAACCCTGCCACCTCCTCCAGCTGCACAACCGTTTTGCTCCAGATCAGCTGATTTCTTGCCCACTACAGTCATGCCCATGTGAGGGCATCACTAATGGCTTTATTGCCACATTTCCAAGGGCAAACACTGATTTCCACCCCCAGGAAAAGCCTTGTGTTCTTTCCCCAAGCCTTCCCAGCACCTCAGGGCTGGGACCCAGACTAGACCATCACAGGATGCCCATCAAGGGGCAGATCTTCAAGAGCACCAGAAGCTCCAGAGCAACCCTGAGCACTGATCCCACCAGCATGTCTCAACCCCTTGAAGAAATCCAGAAGGATTCAACCACAAACCGGGTTCCAGCCCAGAGGATCCGGCGCCGCAGCCTCTTTCTTCAATAGCTCTTTTGGAGATGGATTCACCATGCCAAGTGGCATTTCCTCTGCCTCCAAGTGGACCACGCAGGCCCTTTTTTTGCCTGGCTTGTGGTCAACATGCAGCGATGAATGAACAACACATCTTATCGGAGAGTGGAGGGGAAGTGTTCTCCAGCTACAGCCCGGGGACGGGCACGGTGCCCACCTGCACACGCTGCCAGCAGCAGGAGGGGCTCCAGCTCCATCCCACCACCTCCAATCCAGGAATGGGGATGCTCCACCAGGCTGGTTTCAAAGAGGGTGCACCCAGTCCAGCTCCTCTTGAGGTGGGTCGGGTCTGAAGGGCACAGGGACACCTGGGGACGTCACGGGGAGGAGAAAGGATGTAGCACAGAGGAGCTGCCTTCCCACTCCAGACCTCTCCAGCCCTGGCCTCCATTTCTCCCTGTAAAATCTCATATAAAATGGCTGATCTGAGGTTCTTCCCTCCTCCCCAGCTTTTTGAGGCAAGTTAGTGCCGAGCAGCCTAATTACAGTCTTTGCTGAGATAACCACATGCTTTCCTGCTGAATGACAGGCTGCGCTACCCTGTGGCTCGGGGCCAGGACCAGCTGCCTCCCTGTCTGGGCAACCGCCTCTGTCACACTGGTCACATCCCCAGGGGATAAGGATGAGGTGGTGGCAGCTGGAGGAAACGGGATGACAAGGGGACAAGCAGATGCTGAGAAAGGGACCATGCAGGTAGCCCTGCCGGCAGGAGCCCGGCCACCACAGTCCACGCTTGCTGTCACTTTTACAGGCTCCATTAATAATGATGATGAAAGGAAACAGGCTGCAAGCACAGCCAGGCTGCTGCCACGCGTGTCACAGCCCCCAAATTAAAGGAGATGCTCAGGGAGAGCTGGGATGAGGCAGCCGTGTGGCCAGAAGATATCTGGGGGGGAATCCCACACCGTGCTGTACCCCCATCCCAGCACCACAAGCCAGGAGTGCCTGCTGTCACCTCAAATTGGGGACTGGCTGCAGCACAGGGCACTTGGCAAAGTGGGGGTGTCCCTGTGGTGCTGGTGGGGTCACAGAGCGTCCCCATTTCAGGGGGGACACAGGTCCTACACGTGCAGGCAGGCAAGAGCAAGGAGGGGGCTCTGCTCATGCCCTGCCATGGTGGGGCTGCATTCAGCCAAAGCTAAAATCAGCCCAGGGTGGCAGAAAACCCACAGCAGGAGCCCAGGACAGGACCAGTTCCCACAACTGGGCATACAGGAACACCCCCACAGGTAACCAGAACACAGTTCACCAACCTGAGCTACAAAAGCCATTTTTGTTTTCCTTGCAGGGGAGCTCAGTGCTCAAGCCTGCTCTCGGATAAGCCCAGCACAGGGGGAGCAGCTTTTCGGGCTCACATCCCTCCTACACATGCCCCAGTCCAGCAAATCCCAGTTGCAAAGAACCTCCCTCCAGTGTGAATACTCACAGTGCAGGGCTTGCCATGGGCTGGGCAGGCACCTCGTCAACCCAGGCTGTCAGGAGGAAAACCCTTCCTCCTTTCCCATGGGCAATATCCCCCCCCAGCAAACCCCTCCCCTTTTAAACCCATCACTATGGTTAAAGGGCCGGGGTGGGCTCACCTCCCTACACACACTTGGGTATTGCTGGACCAAAGAATTGGGCTCACAGCTTCTTCCCACTTAAAATTTCCTCGGCAAAAAGGGAAAGTTGAGGAGTGTGGTAACAGTGCCCCCTCGGACATATTTCCACCCTCACCGCGCTGGGTTTCCCAGGTGAGGGACATCCTCACTCCCAAGCCCATCTCACCATGTTGCAGGGTGAGAAGAAGCTGGACTCACTCCCCAGCAGCAGCCAGCTCTGCGGTTGACAAACCCCCAGCAGCGGGTCCGTAAAGCTGTTGGGGAGGAAACAGCCCAAACACCAGCCGGGAGGGTTGATAATAACCAGCCTGAGATCTGATTTTAAGGGACCGGCCACATCCAGTTCTGAGAATAACACTCGCTGGGTGTGATCAAGGGAGCGCCGGCCTCGGCAAGGGCAAGGAGAAAGTTGGCTTTTCTGCTGTTTCCAGCCCAGGAACAGCCACGTGTGTGTCCAGCCCCAGCTCCCACTGCAGGATACGTGCAGAAGTGGCGCTGGGAGAGCCGGACATCCTCTGGTGCCAGAGATCAGCTGGAGCTCACCTCCTCGGGATGAGTCACCCTGCTCTGCCAGGGCGGATGGTTGGTTGGTTGGTTGGTTGGTTGGTTAGGCGGCTTCGACCGGCAGGCACAGAGGAATGCATTGAACAAAGACCCAAAAAAACCTCCCTGTTTGTTGTAGAGGGAAGAGTTAGTCATGCTTGTGCTCCCCGCTGCTGAGTCACCCAGCAGCCACCAGCGCCGTGGGATAAGGGACTGGAGAGGGTGGGAGCGACTGTTTACTGACTTGACATGTAAATCAATCAGGAGGTTGTGACGGTGCCATAAAGCAAGACGGTCACAAGCCGAGAGGGAAGAGGAATTGTTAGGCAGAGTTTATAGCCGTTAAAGAAAAGAAAAAAGGAAGCGTGAAGGTGTTTTATTTGCGGGTCCGGAGCTGGCTTTAAAAATTATAGGTAACATTATATGGCATTTTATATACCACCAGCAGACCCGCAAGCTCTTTTATATGCTGCAGCAGACGCGGCTCCTTCCTGCCTGATTCAGAGCAGCAGCTGGGCCGTGATTTCTGAAGGCATCAGCATCTCGGCTGGGGCTGCGGAACAGCAGCTGGAACTGGGCAGCTGATGGCTCAAAAAACCCATCCTGGCTGTCCCTGGAGCAGCTAATGAAGGCTGCCATCACCCTGTTGGACTTTTAAACTGGGACATAAAGCACATTCGTGCTGGTCAAGCAGGGTTTTCTTTATCACGGGTACCAGCTTAACATCTAGTATTTCATTTTAACACCAGAGGTCCGAGTTGCCAATGACTAACGCTTCCTCTGATGGAAATCAGGGCTCTGGTGAGCAAAATGACCCTGATGCTGCTGGGAGGGAGGTGTGAGCCACACACAGCCCCTGGTCCCAGCCCCCTGCAAGACACTTTTGCTGGAAATGCTGCTTTGGATTTCTCTGTCAAGGTTGGATCATGGGTTGTGGTTCCTCCTCCTGGCTCAGAGCATCTCTGGGGCTCTGCCAGCAGTGTGCTGGGCTGTCCCGGGGTCTCTGCTGTTTCACCCCATCACACAAGCCCAGGGGCATCCCTCCAGGAGGGCTTTTTCNTCTTAGGAAGAAATTCTTTGGTGTGAGGGTGGTGAGGCACTGGGACAGGTTGCCCAGAGAAGCTGTGGCTGCCCCATCCCTGGAAGGGTTCAAGGCCAGGCTGGATGGGGCTTGGAGCAACCTGGTGTGGTGGGAGGTGTCCCTGCCCAGGGCAGGGGGTTGGAACTGGATGATCTTTAAGGTCCCTTCCAACTCTGACCATTCTATGGTTCTGTGGATGGGTGTAAACAGAAAATAGGGGTATCTCTAGGCTACATCCACAAGGGGATTCAAACAATTCCTGACTGTAAAGCAGAAATTGTATCTGCTTGTAAAAGCAGCCCTGGCTCCTGTTGTAGACGAGGCAAGAGAACAGCTCAGGCCATGACACGAGAATTTCCTACCCATGGCTGTCTCAGCCTCTGGCCTCCCGAGCTTGAATCGTTTCTCTCATTCGATGCAGAAGTCAGAGGATTTCCTTGAAAATAGAGTCATTGTTTGGCGAATATTTCTCCCGTCTGGTTTGGGGCTGTAAAGCACCCTTTGTTGATTAAATGACAATCTCTTTCTCGTCCCGCACGATACCATCTGCAGAGAGAGAGGACTTTTGAGGCTCATTTGAATTGCTGGGGAAGGGTCTGTGCCCCTGCAGCCGCCCTGAGCGGAGGAAGTGCTGTGGGTGTTAGAGAACAGCTTTGTTTTTTAAAAAAAAATACCAGGCTACATCCTTAGCGGTTTCAAATTTGGGGCACAGGTTGTTGAGCTGTTCGGTGATTTTAGAGCACCTGAAATAAGGGGATCTTAGGCTGGAGGCGATCTCCTAGAACCTCCCCGTCACCAGCATCCCACAAATGGGTCGTAATAAAAAATAAATTAGTGTGAGTCCACAGAAGCCAGCAGAGCTCTATCCCTTTCACAGGCCGAGGATCCAGATGAATGTTTCATTTAAAATACTCTATTATGTTGGCTCACATCATTGTAAGAGCTGAGCGTCTCGTATATGCCATGCAACTTTACAACAGCTTTGTAAGACCTGGAAACCTCAGACTGAAAATGGTTTCAGGAGCCGGCTGTCTATTTTATTCCGTGTTGGTGCAGCCTCTTGCCCGAAGCAGCCCACGACTGGGGCTCTGCGGTGCTGCTGGAGATGCAGAATGAGCATCTCAAGCCAAGCCTGAACTGAAGCATGGGGGGGATGAGGAAAATCGGATTGAGCCTCCCAGTGCCACCAGTCCCACCTCCATGGTCCCACCAGTCCACCCATCTTCGTAGCTGGGACAACCGCAGCAGTTAGAGGGATTCCAGCACTGGATTATCATCTTCTGTTGGGAAGACAGCGAAGTTTGCAGAGGCTTTTCTGTCTTGCAGGGTTTGTGAGCAGCCTGGCTTGCCCTAGCACTGCACCAGTGTTTGTAAACAGCCGTTTTAAAACACATCGAGCAGGATGTGGGAGCATCATGTGGACGTGCGGCTTCTTGTGGAGGCAAACGGGCCCCACTTTGCCTTGTTTGAGGGCAGAGCAGAGCAGAATAACTCACTCAGAGCAGAACAGCTCACCCAGCTCATTTCCACCAGCCTGCCCTGAGCATCGCCAAGGACAGCTCAGCGTAGGTGCCCCCACTTTCCACCAGCACGGTGGGAACAGCACAGGGACAAGGACCACACTGACCAGGGATGCTGGGATGCTGTGGAAATGACTTGCTGCCTCTG
The DNA here is from genome assembly GCA_013400375.1 of Thinocorus orbignyianus. Classification (NCBI taxonomy): domain Eukaryota; kingdom Metazoa; phylum Chordata; class Aves; order Ciconiiformes; family Thinocoridae; genus Thinocorus; species Thinocorus orbignyianus. The sequence continues at coordinate 248,213 of VXBW01007373.1, read as the reverse complement.
CCAGAGCTAATTTCGCAGACCACACCAGCTGCTTCCCAAAGAGGTGCACATAACCCTGAACCACGCTGCTCTGAAATGACTCAGCCAAGGCAAACCCTTCCTCCTGACACCTCCTCGTGCTGGTGTTTGACATATGACCTGGCAGAGGGGGAGATTGCTAATAATACCTACATTTTATATAGCACTTTTCTTCGGGAAATCTCAGAGGTTTTACACAGGACTCAAGTCTATTTGGAGCTCAAGGCTCCTAAGGATGTGCCAAGGACAGAGAGTTTTGGTACCCGGGAAGGCAGCATGGGAAGGGGCTATTGCCAGGACAGATCTGCTAAACTAATCTAGCAAGGAAGTATTGATGGCTGTGGTTAATTTGCCATTGTTAGGGTCCAGAGTAAACACTCTAGGGATGATTAGGGGGTTCATCTCTGTCACAGCTATGATTTCAGGTGAGCCAGCAGAGTTTGATGCTACAGCCCTATATTGTGATGCGCCCCAGAGAGTAGCAGGAGGATGAGAGAGCTGTGAGAGCATCTCGTGCCATGCCATGCCAGGAATATCGTCCTATCACGGGAAAACTGAGCCTTGGCCCTGCAGCCAGAGCAGGTGCCCGACCTTGAGGCAAGTCTGTGGAGGGAACCAGCGGGGCTTGACACGCTCAGAAATAGCCCCAAGCTGCGTGGAGGAACGCCCGGGGAGAGCTGGTGCGTACACTGCAGGCTTTGTCTGGGGCAGGTCGGCTGGGTGTGTGCTTCCTGGCATACAATTCCCAGATTAGCAGGAGCCCGGCTGCCAGCAGCTCCTCCAGCCCGGCCGTGAATGAGTCGCTCAGGGTCGGGAACCGCTGCCGAGGTCAGTGGTTCAAGCATTCAGAGCTATGGAGCAGCTCAGGGCAAGAGGCAGGGAATGGGATGAGATGAAAATGTGGGGTTGGAGCTTCTTCTTCCACACACCCAAAGGAAAATGACCCCCCTGACCCCTCTCTGAAACCTCTGCAAGAGGTTGGTTTTGCCTTTCAGCCCCAGGGGATGGAGGTCACCAGTGGCCAAAGCAGACAAGGCAATCTCTCCTCTCTTTTTGCAGTGGATAGGGAACAGAGGCAGGAACCTGTCTCTTCTTACCCCCAAATTAATAAATAAAAACCTTAACAGCCACAGAGAATAACTAATGTGGAGAATATGAAAAAGTGGGAGGGTGGAAGGATTGGGAAAAGAGAGAAAGTTAATTCAAGACGGAACTGTTTAATAAGGGAAAGTGAATAATCAGAGGGAGAAGTGAGAGCAATTTATTCACTCTAAATGCTTAATCTAAAAATAAATAAATAAATAAATAATTCAAAGCAAAGCCAGGCTGTGCCAGCCAGGGGAGTGAGACTCATAGGTCCTTCCTGAGGAACAGGAAAGGAGAAAGCAAAAGGGGAAAGGTGGTGTGTTCACTAAGGGGAAATATTGGGGAAAGAAGAGGAAAAAGCTGGAGATGAGGACCTTCTTAGACAGGGCTGAGACTGGGAAGTACCTGGGTAGGGAACAGAGAAGAAGTGTCAGAGTCACACTGTCCTCCAGGAGGGCTGCCAGTGAGGGGTGGTCCATCAGGGTCTGCTCCCCACCTCTCCCTGGAGCTGGATCTAGGGAGGAAAAAGGATGGAGCTCATGGACCAATGCAGAGCAGCTCTGCCTCCCACCAGCCCTGCTGCCTGCTTCCACAGCCTGATGGGGCTCCCAGTGCAGACCCAGACCCCCAAACAGGCTTTTTCCTCCCATCACCTGCAACTGCGGGGTGGCATGGGGCTCCGGGCACCTCCAGCACCTCTCCAGAGAGCTGGTCCATGCTGGTGCATTGCAGCCATCAGCGTGAAAGCTGCTCCATCACCCCATTGGCACCCAGCTTGCACCCCTCCAGCCTCCAGCCCCATTTACTGCCTCGGAGAAGCTGGACACCAGCAATTCCCAACCAACAGTGGCTCTGGGAGCTGTGCCAGGCTGTGCCCCTGCCGTTATCCACCCGTGCTGATGAATTGGTGCCTGTTTGCAGACACCCTCTCGGAGGCTGAAAGGAGCTACTGTGTGGGCTCTGGGGATCAGAGCCTGGCAGATGGGTTCAGACGGAGAAGCATCCCCTGTTAAACTCCGAGTGCTTTCCTAAAATGCTCAAAGTCTACTCCCGCCCACACACTGCAGAGCGAGGTGGCTGAGGAGCGAGCCGAGCACGAAGTGGGGGGAAAAAAAAAAAAAGAAATAAATGAACCAAGCAAACAACCCGGTAAAACTCCTGGCTCGCACGGCGTGAGACAAAGAAACCGCCTCCACACTCCGTTTTCCAATGGTGTTTTGGAATTTCCCACCTTCCCCCCCGATGCAGCTGCTGAAGCCAAGACAACACATCTGGTCATTGCAGGAGGGAGGAGATGGGGTGCTGCGAGGTGACCCCCACATCCCTGGTGGGCAGTGAGGGCAAGTAGCCCCCCCAGCACCCTTTCCCCACCTCCCAGATGTGCTCTTCCTGTGCATGGAGTGAAGGAAATCATTTTTTCCTCTCCCCCAGGCTGTCCTTGCCTTTGGCTGCCCTCGGCTCACACTGGTGAGGAGTGATAACCACAGAAAGATCTGCCTTCCCAGAGCCAGGCATGGAAACTCCCCCCCTTTCCTCCACGTGTGGACAGAGGGTTTCCGTAACCAAGTTGTCCAGTGCTCCTCAGAGCCCTTGGCCATCCAGAGGTATTTAGAAATATAACACTCTGGAGGGGGGGAATTGGGATGCAAGCCCTAGTACGAAAGGGGAAATCAAGGCAGGGAGTGCAGAACCACTCGTCTCAAAGGGAAAACTTAAAACTAGGCTCGTTTAATAAATAACCTCACTGAAAGGTGCTGTTTTTTTTCTCCTACAGAAAGCACTAGCTCTTCTAAGATGGATTTAGCAGCAGGAGAGATGTCTCATCCCTGTGCACTGATGGCATTTTTGTCTTCTAGACTGACCTCAGGCTTTTCCAGGGGTTCCTCTTCCACCTGCTTCCAGTGGTACCCAGCTTCTCCAAAGCAGCCATGGGTTTCTCCTGCTCTTTCCTGTGAAAACCTTGGTTAGAGAAAGAAATACATCAGAGGGACAGATACCCTGAGCACTTGGAATGTGGCCTCACAGCCAGGAATGGACCCCAGATGCTGCCTCCTTGGCACATACAAAAGCACATCATCATGCACAACCCCCTTTTAAGCAGGTTGACCCAAGCTTCTGGCTTGTAGAGAGGTCACACTCTGTGCTGATGTGCCAAGGGCCTGAGAGACTTCTCAGGGTTCCCCTCAGGAGCCCCCTGCTTCAGGATGGGAAGCATTAGCTAAGGAAAAATCCCCAGGAGACTACACTGTGCCTCCATGGGAGAAGAGATGGGAGCTCTGTGATGTGAAATATTTCACATCTAATGGATAAAGTTGGAAGGAATGGTCTAGGTGGAGCAATTCTGCGCTGGGGTGAAGAGGAGGTGAAGAGGAGGAAGGTCTGGGAGTCCCTTCCCTCTGCTCTTGCTGAGAGCCCATATGATGACAGAGATTTATCAGCCCCCCCACAGACACAGGCAGTCACAGGAACCCCCCTCGCTTCCCATATTTCTACAACAGATTATCAGAAGGTGTGTTTATAAATTATTTTGTTCTCAACAGATTACAGCTTGACAGCTCTTCCAATGCCTGAAAAACACTGGCTGGTTTACGCTGGCTTCTCTGGACACAGCAAACAGACGGTCTGATTAACACCCAACACGCTCCAGTAGCTATTAAAGGAACAAAGCCTGGATCTGTTGGGTTTTGTTGTTGTTTTGGTTTTGTTTTTTTTTTTAATCAATTTGATAAATCTGGTGCATGCAGGAAGCACTTTGCCTCAAGCCTCATATTATTTCTTCATCCAGAGCCCAGAGACAGCACAACCATGATAAGCCCGGTGTGGAGACACCCATGGTCTTGGCACAGCAGCTGTGCTCTGCGAGGAGCTGGGGCATCACAGCTCTGGCCTCAGTTTCCCCAGGCACTTGTCACCAGCACCATCCTCATCCTCCCACCCTGCCTGACTGGGAAAGGTGTCTTGCTTCCCCCAGCAACCCCAGAGGGAACTGGGAAGAAACTCTCTGGATTAAACCTGATCACCAAGAGGGGGTTTGGCTGCTCCTTCTCGCAGTTGGAATGGCTCTCCGTGCTGCAGCATCCCTGGAGAGCCATCACACCCTGCTGAGCTGGGTGCTGCGGAACCAGGTGAGCTGGACCAGTTCCCTCCTGCTGGGGACCAGTAGGGCAGCCCAGTTCCAGGGCAGCCAGGGGAGCACAGAGCAACTATCCCTTAATCACATCCCCTGGACTGTTCAGCAATGTGGGGGTGAGCTGGGCTGAGCCATGGGCTTGTGGTCAGTCAGTGCAACCCACAGCCACCCACACTCCAGCAGCCTCAGGGCAGGGTTTGGAGTCCTGGTTCTGCCAAGTGTTTGCAGGAGATGAGCCTGCCCACCCTTGTGTGGGGTCACCAAACCTGTAACACAGAATGATGGACTGTTAGGGGCTGGAAGGAACCTCTGGAGATCACCTAGTCCAACCCCCCACCAAAGCAGGGTCACCCAGAGCAAGTTGGACAGGAACATGGTCCAGGTGGGTTTCGATTATCTCCAGAGCAGGAGACCCCACACCCCCTCTGGGCAGCCTCTTCGAGGGCTTTACCACTCACAAAGTAAAGTTTTGCCTTATGTTCAGATGGACTTTCCTGTGTTAGTGCCCACTGCCCCTTGTCCTGTCACTGGGCTCAGCTGAGAAGAATCTGCCCCCATCCTCTTGACACCCAGCCTTTAGATATTGCTCAGCATCGATGAGAGCCCCTCTCAGTCTTCTGCTCTCCAGGGGTTTTGTAGAATCATAGTTTGGGTTGGAAAGGACCTTAAAGATCATCGAGTTCCAGCCCCGCTGCCATGGGCAGGGACACTTCCCACCAGCCCAGGACTCTTGATAGAAACCCAGCAGGTTGATGGAAAACCTCTTTTGCCCCTGCAGAGATGGTCCCTGGATGCTCCCCATCCTCCTGTCCCTTGCTCCCCGCAGCCTGGAGCCAGGTGGGGGGCAGGGAGCTGGGGTGGCCCTCGGTGGACACCCAGGTGTGTCCCTGACACCCAGCTGGGTTGGCTCGGTTGGGCTCAGCTCGGTTGGAAGTCGGAGAGTGCCACCTGGTGCTGCGAGGAGACGTCTCTCCCCGGCAGGTCCCCGCAGCTCCTTCAATCTTCGCGGGGCGTGAGGCTGCAAAAGGGGGTTTGTGGAGGTGGGGGAAATAAAAAAGATCACATAAAGACATTTTGTCAGTTCTGGCAACAGCTTGATCCTGAGGCAATGCTAATTCCAGCAGCTGATCTTGAAAATAAAACCAAATCCTTCCTTTCTCCCCTGCCTGGAGTGCCAGTTTATCACAGAACCGTTGAGGTTGGAAGGGACTTTTAAGATCATTGACCCCAACCAGGAGTTAACCTCACACTGCCAAAACCTCCACTAAACCATGTCCCTCAGCACCACATCTGCCCAGCTTTTAAATACCTCCAGGGATGGTGACTCCATCACTTCCCTGGGCAGCCTGTTCCAATGTTTGATAGCCCTTCTTGTGAAGAAACTGTTCCTAATATCCATCCTCAATCTCCCCTGGTGCAACTTGAGGCTGTTTCCTCTTGTCCCATCTCCTGTGACTTGGGAGAAGAGACTGATCCCCCCCAGCTACACCCTCCTTTCAGGGGGTTGTAGGGAGCGAGAAGGTCTCCCCTGCCATCCAGAGATCTTGGGGTGCTTCATGCAATTCTGTGGATGTCTCTGGGCTCAGACGGGAAACAGAGGCAGGTGGGGAAAAAGGCCGGCCCAGGGTCACAGACAGAAGGAGGGAGGGACAAAACCCAGCAGACATCTGTCTCCAGGCTTCTACAACCCTTAACCATTAACTCGGCTCCGGCATTTTGCCAGGACCTGTGGCCTGGTTATGCCATATGGAAAGGAAACCTATTAAACCCCCCAACTTTTTATCAGTTTCAGGCAGCTCCTCAAGACTACTCCTAAAACACTGCCCTGGAGTCCCTCTTTGCTGCCTGGAACAAAATATGGACCATTTCTCAAAGAGCTGATTCAATGCACTGAACCATCCGGCAGAGAGGGGGCCTGATTTGTCCCGTACCTACATCCTGCACCATCCACACCCCACACCCACGCTCCAGCAGAATGGTTTTATTAAACCACCAACCCACACGCCACCCCAGCTGCTTCCTGCAGCTCTACCAGCTCCTGTGTCCTTTCCCACCCCTCTCAGAGCCCTGAAGGGAACAGCTGGAGCCTCTGCTCTGCCACAGATTTTGTTTCTCTGCTGCCCTGTTTATTTTGCCTGGATTGGAGATGCCTAGCCTGCTCCATCTGTGGCCTCCTCTGGGTTTGCTAACGCTGTCTACTTGGGGAAAGTCACCAGCATCCCTGACCTGACCCCTCATCTCAGATGAAGACCTAGACTGCAGGGTCAACCCTTGTTCTACTTGAGATTGACCTTTTAGGGAGCAGGGAGGATGGGGATGCTGGGGGTCCATCAGGGCATCCATTGGGACAGCCAGTGCCTCAACTGCTCAGAACTGAGTTTGAACCAAACGGTCCCCAACTGCCTGGAACCCAGAGCTGCGGCACTAAGACAGTGACAGGGGTCTGAAACAAGGCTGAAAGGGGGACAAATAGCACCCAAAAGGGGGCAAATGGCACCCAGAGGGGCAAAGGGTAGAGAACCCAGGGCTAGGAGGGGAGATACAGACCATGCACAATCCAGAGCTGGGGGAAAAGAGGGTCCCCCAAAGGTGAAGCCTGCCTTCCACCCACAGTGAGTCATTCCTGCAGCATTCCCACCTCTGCCATGCCTTGGTCTAGCCTGGAAATTTCACGCCAGGACTGCTCCAGCAGCACAGTACCACAGGCAAAGAGAGAAAGATTAAAACCTGCTACTTCTGCCGGCAGCAGCAGAGCAACCAGCTTTTAAAAGCAATGTTTGCCATCGAACCAAAACAGCAGCAAACTCAAGGAGCCATTTCTCCCCCCGGCCATTTCCGAGGGATATTTTCCCGGGACCCTCATCTCAGGGAGGGGCATGATGTTCCAAGCAGTGTTCCATGCTGTCCCTGCAGTAACACGGCCATAAAGCTGCTCCTGCTGATGTAACCCATCCCTCGCAGACACACACAGGTAGGGTTTCAGCCTTGCTCCCACACTAGGAATCTCTTCTGGCTGTCCCTGCCTTGCCTGGTGTCAGCCCATCCTTGCTGGCTGCAAGAATGGGGTTTCGTGTCCCCCCTTCCCTCAAAAAAACCAACCTTGTCTAAAACTGCCATGTCATCCTGACTGGCTGAAACTGAGATTCTCCCACCCTCCATCTGCACCCTCCTGTTTCCTTTCCTCTGCCACCACCGGGCTCCAGCATCTGGATCCAGGCTGGATCCTGCAAAGCACAATCTGCAGCAAAAAAGGGGTTTTCACATCAACCCTTTGCTCTTGCTGGCACAGAAGGGCTGGGGATGCACAGCGGAGCACAGCCCCCTTTCCAGCAGCACAGATTTAGCCTACATCAACCTCGTGGTGAAACCACATCCTAAAACACATCCGTGTGTTTTCACATCCGTGAATCCTGAAAGCATGCTCCTGCCTCTGCTTATTTACACCGGCAGATATAGCTCTTTCTTTACAGCAGCAAAAAGGGGCTGCCGGTGGAAGTAGGGAATGTTTCACATCAGCAACAGCAATTGCAAAGCCAGTGAGGAGGTTTTTTTCCCCGTTGCCTCAACATCTTAAAGCCACTGCAATCACAAAGCAGGCTGTCTCCAGATCGGCAGAGCCACGGGCAGGATTTAGACTGCTCATTAAATCAGCTCCTAAACACTTGCTGGGCACTCATCATCATTTCTTGATGTCCATGCTGGCCATTCCCATAACAGAGTTGGTGCTTTCAATCTCATTTCCCTCTCTCCCTGTTTTCTTCCCTGTCTTTAACACTCTCCAGCAGCTGTTCAGGGACACATTATGGTTTGAGTCCCCACTGCCCACCCACAGCTCAGTCCCAACAAACTCAGAGGAGGTGTCCAGTCCTCCCCTTTATTTTCCACAAACTTTGCTGCTGGATGTGATTAGAAGCAGATCTGAATGTCATACACCCCATGTTCACCTACCCCCACTTTCCTGGGGGGCTACAGCCATGCCATCGAGGTGCTGTGCAATGTATTTGAGGTGGCAGAGAAGTGGTTTGCAAAAAGGAAGAAGGATTTGAGACTCGCTTTTGCAGAAGCTCTCACCAACGCTGCTGCCCAACGGGGTAATGCCAGGGGATGCTAAATCTGAAGTGGTGGTGAGACTCAGGAACAGCCCAGATTGATGTAAGGCAGTGGAGAGAAGCGCAGGGCTCATCTTACCCCACCAAAAGCCATCTCTGGCCAAGGCACATCTCTCCTGTCCCGTGTTCCCCCGCAGTCAGTGTAGCCATCCTTTGCTTCACCCTCCACAAATGTCCTGGTTTGGGGTAAAACAGAACCGAATCAGGACAACAATCTGCTTTTCACTGGTGTTGGCACAGCTACCACACTCAGAAAGGTCTACCAAGGTCATGTCCCCAGCAGCTGCCACCTCCAAAGGGACAGGGCATCTCTGGAGTCAGAGCAGGGCTCTTTGCACCCAGGGGCCCATTTTCCCCAGCAAAGCTCAGCCAAGTAAGTCAAGGATTCAAAAATCTTTCTGTTCATCTCTGGGACAGGGAGCATGTCGTCCCAGGGCATGAAGAAGGCTCCTACCACCGAACAGACAGGTAATTTGATAATTAGCAGTCAGGCATTGACAATGGCCCCAAACCTCTGCTTATCTGGCCTTTTTTCGGCACCAACAGTGAAGTCCCTGGCAGCCTCCCAAGGAGCAGGGAGAGGAAAAGCAGCCAGGGCAGCTGGCTGAGCTGAGAGCCACCTCCAGTGAAGAAGCTATCTTGCTCTCCAGGGTGAATCACACCCTTTCCTCCACACACTCTGATTTTTCCTTATCTCGGTGGATTTCAAGTCACTTGGTGTGAATCACCTCCGCCACCAGTGACTCTTCCTTGCTGGTGGATCAACAAAGAAGCTTCCTACTAAAAAACTAAAAAACAGAAGCACTCTAGTAATGACTATAACACAGCTCCCTGCCCTACTTGCCAGGGACCCTGCCACAGGACAAACTGATCATGCTATGGTGCTGCAGGCTTAAGAGACAGGTCAGAAAACGGAGGTGGGTGATGTTCCTCAGGGGTACTGGGACTGGTGACATAGAAAGGGGAATTGAGTGTACCTTCAGCAAGGAAGATCCCCCTGCAGTGCTGCCTGCCGCTCTGGGGGGCACCGATGTCAGAAGGACGTGGAGCTGTTGGAGCAGGGCCAGAGGAGGCCACGGAGATGCTGAGAGGGCTGGAGCCCCTCTGTTGTGAGGACAGGCTGAGAGAGTTGGGGGTCTCCAGGGAGAACTTCAAGACCATTCCAGTCCCTCAAGGGGCTCCAAGAAAGCTGGGGAGGGACTCTTGATGAGAGAGGGGAACCATAGGACAGGGGAGAGGGGTTTGACGCAGAAAGAGGGGAGATGGAGCTGAGATGTGGGGAAGAACTTCTTTGGTGTGAGGGTGGTGAGACCCTGGCCCAGGTTGCCCAGAGAAGCTGTGGCTGCCCCATCCCTGGAGGGGTTCAAGGCCAGGCTGGATGGGGCTTGGAGCAACCTGGTGTGGTGGGAGGGGGCCCCGCCCAGGGCAGGGGGGGNGGGTGGCACTGGGGTGGCTTTAAGGTCCCTTCCCACCCAAACCATCCTGTGATATCACCGGGGAGTTCAGGGAGAAGCCAAAGACTCCTGGCGAGCAGGCTGCCGAGATGGGATGTGCTGAGCTCAGCAAAGCAACCCCCACATCTACTCCCACCAAACCCATGCTCCAACCTCACCCCAGCCCCCGCAGCCCCCCGAGCAGCCCCGCACCGCGGCCGCTTTCCCACGCTCCGTGCCGGGGAAGGCGCCTCTAGAGGGAGCTGAGCCCTGCCCGGCTCCGCATCTATGGTCTGGGGTTGGGTTTCGTTTCTTTCTTTTTTTTTTTTC
>VXBW01007373.1:179448-237755 GCA_013400375.1 Thinocorus orbignyianus | reverse complement strand
CTTCTCTTTCTCTTCTCCTTTTCCCTCCTCCTCGCTTCCTTCCCCCCGCGGAGGAGGCAGGAAGGGAGGCGGCGGGGATGGAGCGGCTCCCCGCCGGGATGCGTTAACTCCCCGGGACACCCCTAGTCCTCACCGGGACGCGGACGAGGTAAATAACAGGGGGGACCCCCCAAAAACCCCTTCCCCCTTCCCCTCAACCTCACCCCGGGATGAGCTATCGCTACTCACCGGGCCCAGCCGGAGGGTACCACGGCTGCCTGGAGCCAGGGGAAGGATACAGCGGGAGCCCCGGGATGCCGGTGGGTTCCCGGGGAGCCCGGTAAAGCTGGAAGGGTGGGCAGAGCCTCAGGGTCTCATCCTGCACCTCCTAGTGAAGAAGGTTAAAGTAGGCAAGGGCACATCAGCCTCCGCTGTGTGCCGGAGCTGGGACAGGGCTGAAAAGTCCTGCTCTGAGCTGGGTTTTGTCCCAAAAGAGGGAATATTGCCGCTTTTAATAATATTTCCTCCCAGACGGGTTGGGTTTTTTTTCCTTTTTGGGAGGTCATGGTGGTGACAGCCCCACTCGGCACCCCCCTCCGTGCTTGGTGTGGGGGTTCAGGGTAGCCAGGATGGTGTGAGCTGGTGGTGGGGAGCCCTGTGCCACGCTGAGGAGTGGGGTGACACCCATGTCACCCCGCTCCGGGCTGTGACCTCAGCCACGGGGACGGCACGTGTGGCATTTCAGGCTCGCCCTTGCACGGCTTCCTTCCTGGCAGCTGGGGACCACTGGGATGTGGGTTTAAGGGGTTGTAGGTCTCTGTGACTACTGGGGCTTGTGGACCAGCTGGACCCTGGGGCCATACTGGGTGGGTAAACACCAAACTGGGCTAACTCACCTCTTTGCTGGTCTCAGCCAGGCTGGGAGGAGTAGGGTTGATGCCACAGTGTCTGTGCAGGGATGGCAGAGGGATGCAGGGTTGCTGGGGGGATCTCTGTCCTGGAGAGGGTTAGTTGCCCTGCACCATGGAACCGCTCCCATGCGCAGGCCCAGGGCCAGACCTGTGAAACACTCATCCCAGAGGATGCTCTGCTCATTTCCTGGAACAGGATCTTCATCATAACATGTTGGGGGGTGAATTCAGAGCCCCTTAGGCCAGGCTTGCTCATAGGGATCACGGCTGCTCCTGCAGATCCTCTCCCCTCTTGCAGTTCTGCCTCCTGCACTGGATCAGTCCCATCATATTTCCTGCACCCAGGCACTTTCCTTGGGAGAAAAGTTGGGAGAAGTGGTGAGCATATGATGGGAGCTCATAGGAAAGATGTCAGAGACCTTTACAAGAAAGCAGGTGAGGGTGAACCGAGAAGCAGCTGAAGCAAAGGTTGTTTTTTTTTTTTTTTAAATTTTATTAGGGAAGGCTGGTAAGTTCCAGGAAGGTTGATCCTTTGCATGGCACGTGCTCATTAATAAAGATAAGACTCCTGTGCCACTTTGGAGGTGTTGCTAGAGCCACATCCTAGGTGCTGTCTGCTGCTTTTAACCCTTTGCAGCCTCCTACAAGAGCAAAAAGCCAGGGTGGAGCTAAACCTTTTAGCAGCTGCTGAGAATTAAGGGCTGCTCCCAGTAACCTGTAGCTTGAGCCCTACCTCAAGTCCTGGAGAACCTTCATTTTCTGCAGCCTCGGGCTGTATTTAAGTGTATGGGTGTCATATCCTCCTTCAAGCTGCTCTTTTCCAGCTTGGTATTCTCCTAAATAAGGGGGAATGGGGCAAAGGAGCGATGGGGTAGAAAGCAGGAGGAATGAGGGCAGCAGCACTCCTGGTCCTGGAGAGGATGGTCCAAGGCAGTTTGGCCTGCAGCAGAGGCTGGTGGGACGACATCCTGGGCGTTCACTTGGTTTTTGCAGAAGTGGGAGCTGAGGGTCCTCCCCAGGGAGCAGGTTGGGGCCTGGGGACAGGGCTGCTGGCCCCAGCTGTGTGTGTGTGCAGAAGGGCTGGGGTTGGCCCGTGTCACAAGAGAAGAAAGCGCTGGGAGAAGCTATATTGAGAAGGAAACTGAAAATGAAAGTTCCTCTGAATTGAGGGCGGCAGTCACAGCCTGCTTCTCCCAGAGGGTTTGCCGGGCAGCAAATGTGAAGAATCCCAAGTCAGCTGCTTCTCAGACTCACTGGCCATCCTTCATACTGAGCATACATCAGAAATTCGTTGACCTTATTCCTGGCTCACGTCTGGGTTAGAGGCAGTGGGGTGATGTTGCACCTATAGACCAAACTGTAAAACTTCCAGAGGCAGCTGAACTCTTTGTCTGGATGCATCCACATCCTTGGGTTGTAGCACCACCAAGTACCATAGAAATTCGCTTACCCACGAGCTCCGGAGCTGCTCTGGGTTTTGGTCTTGCTTCCCTTCCTATGCAAGGTGGGCTGGAGCTGGAGAATTGCTTGGAACTGGAGAATTGCTCAGCGCTGGAGAGGGCAGCAGAGGAAGCACAGGAGGGTTTCCCTGACACAGGAAGGGACAGGGTCATGAACATCCTCTCCAAGAACCCCCTGAGCTGCCTCCTCCGTGTCCCAGAGCAGAGAAGAGCAAGGGGAGGAGCAGCACAGGAGCCCAGGTCCCTGCTGATCTGGGCAAGCAGGAGCCCGCTCTTCTCCCTGCTTCACCCTCAGCCCCAACAGCTGATCCTCGTTGCGTTTTCAGCTCTTCCTTGGATGGGGATGTTTAAGGTTGAGGAGTAAAAGGGAAATCCTGTCCTCAGCGGCGCGTAGGAAAAAACAGTGTCTCCATCTGTGTCACCACGGCTCGGGCTCCCTGAGTGCAGCTATGCAAATACCCTGTGGCTTTTTAAGCTGGACTGATAAGCTTTGCATTTCCAGCCCCCCATCCCCACCTTGACTGCAGGCTCTGCTTTATGTTACTGGTTATGGTCTCTTCCATTTATTTTTTGCCTTCTGAATAATCTTCAGTGTGAAGACATAGGATTACACCACGTGTAATCTTGCACTTCTAATCCTGGCATAAGTGGTTGTTTATCTACCACCAGAACTTTTTTTTTAATGACTTTTTTTTATTTGTGCCTGGGATAGAATTTAAATTTCTGGCTCAGAGACCTTGTGCAGATCAGAAACCCCACCAAGCTTAGCCCTGGAGAAGTCTGGCCTGGGAACATGTACTGGCATGCCAACCAGAGGGCAGGAGCTGCAGGGATCTCTCTCTAGCCCTGACGGTGACTGGCTTCCTTCTCTCTGCAAAAACCAGGAGTGAGATCAGTGTGAGGAGCAGAGGGGTAGAGGAGCTGAGGACTGCAACAAGCCCTAAACTTCTAGGTTTAGGGTCCCTGTGAAGTTTAGGGGCAGCAGGAGCTGTGCGTTTAGTTCTCTCTCTTAATTTTCTTATTCTGAGCTCCTCTCAGAATGAAGAAGGGGGTGGGGGGAATTAGATAGAGGGAAACAAGAGAGCTCATCTCTTGTAGAAGTTGTGGAAAACAAGGAGGAGGTGCTTGTGAGGAGAAGTGGGTGCTGTCACGTCAGCTCGGCGCGGCCGCGGGCTGGCTTCCTCTTGCCGCACTCTGAACCCTCGTGGCCGCAGCGTTTCGGAGCCCCAGGGCTCAGCCCCCCAGCCCTTCTCCAGCTGCAGGCAGGGACTCCTCCAACCCTTTTGTGGTGGGATTCTGGCTTTCATACCAGCGTGAAGCCACTGCAGATGCTGCTGCTTGTGTCCGGGCTGAGTTAAGAGTCCGCGGCACTCGCCGAGCTGGGTCAGAGCATAGCTGGCTGGTTTCCAGTATGGGTAGGGAGCTGGGTGGCTTTTCTCCTCTGGCATATGACTGCCTGCAAACACGTTACTGAGACGAGTCAGGAAGAAAGGAGAAATCTAGCTGAGGGACTTGGTGTGGCCAGGAATTCGGGGAAGGGAGGAGCCAGGTTGCTGGCAGAGATAAAAGGAGGCAGCATCGCTCCTCTGAGCACTTGCCTCGGCCAAAGGGGCTTCCTAAGGCCAGGCTGGGAGGTGGGAGAGGGCAGCGAGGCTCCAGCATCCCTGCTGGCTGCTCATAGCTTGGGTCACTTACTGTTTCTCCTTGTTCCAGGCAAAGGTGATACTCCCGAGCATCTCTCTGCCATGGCCTCAGGGAACGACGGTGACCCACCAAGGGCCCACGGACGCCGGGGAAGCAACGGACGCAGGCTGTCGCAGGAGCAAAACTCAGGTGAAAAGCTTGCTGTGATATTCAGGGGAGGAAGCATTTTCGACCCTCTTCTTCCCCCTCACTGTTTTTCTTTGAGAAGATGGGAGTTTTTTCCGTAGCTGTAGAGCCCTTTGCAAGACTGGGGTAACAAATTGGTTCTGTAAAGCTATGCTGGATTGAACTGGGAGAACGCACGGTCAATGCTTTTGGGAGATGCTTGGCATCGGGTTAATTCAAGGGGGGCTTGAAGGGCATGGAGAAAATAGTGTGGAGGGAGCTGCTGGTCTGGGATGCGCTGGCAGGAGGAGGTAGACATAGCTGGGGGACACAGGGCATGGGGCAGAAAGTCACCCCCAAGATGTATAGCTGGTACCTGGTGTCATTTACTTTCCCTTCCCTAAGAAAAAGAGAGCGAAAGGCTCTTGATGTTTAAAAACACACGGAGAAAAGCACGGCTGGCTGAGCAGCGCCTGGCCTCAGGTGGTTGGTTTCAGTCGTGCTGCATCGGCTGCTGGATGAAATCAGGTCTCTGGTGGTGCCTGGCCACAGCAGCAGTGAAAAATCACAGCTCACCATCATTCCAAAGCAGTTTGCTCTGTTTCTCCTGTGCGCCGAGCCCAGCAGACTGTGTAATTGTGTTTCACGCTAACAGGTGCAACTGGGAAGGGGGCTGAAAGGAACCTGGGAGAAACCTCAGCTCCTCTTGCACCCCAAAATGATCAAATGCCGCTGCACAGAAAGCTGTTAAACACAGGTGACTTCTCAGCCTGTTTTGCAGGTGGACTTGTAAATAAGACTGAGTCACCGTGGCTCTGTCAATACTGGAGATTAGCAGCTCTACCTAACTGTCCATGAGTCTGAGCTCAGGTCCTGCTCAGAGCTGGTTTATTGGCCCGATAACCTCATTTATATTCTGGTATTGACTGGGCTCCTCTCCAGCTCGGAGTATCATTTGTGCTAGGCTCTGCATGAACACACTGGAAATAAAAAAAAAAAAAAAATACCTTGTCCTTCCCTTACCAAAGTCTACAAGGTATGAAAATAAATAAATTAGAGCAGTTGTTTACATATGCTGATTTCCTGTTGAGGCCATTGAGATGCTGATGTGAAAACCAGTGAGAGGATCAGGCCCTGAGCTCTAACCACACTGTTTTACAGTCATGCTTCCTGTACGCTTGCAAACACTTACGGGCAGTGCCGGCATCCCTCTGCTTCCCAAAAACTCAGGGGCAGGTCCATCTGGAGTTTGGAGGTGGCATCTTTGCACGCCTCTTAGGCAGATGCCTCATGGGCACCAGTGGAAGCAGAAACATGCAGCTTCCACCAACATGTGCTGTGGGATTACGGGGCAGAAGGTGGCTTTTGTCAACAGGTATTAAGCCTGGTTTTTATTTAGGGTTCCTTTGCTCTGTTTGTTTATCTTTGGTAGGGAGTGAAGGGATTTATCTGCTGCTGGAGGGTTTGCTTGAGCATCGTTCTGAGTCCTTGCTCTTCCAGCCGTTGCTCTGGGCACGGACACGATGCTGCTGTGTCTGGCTGGCCGTTGGCACTTGTGGCATTTTTAGGGCATTATAGATTAAGGCAGGAGCTCCACACTCTTTTGGCTGTACATGATGGAGAGGAGGAGCAACTTAGCTCAAAGGGGAGCAAATGCTGGGGTGGGAGGCCCAACGTGAAGGGTGCTGTGCTGAGCTCAGGGGACAGGGCTCATAACTGAGAAAATTAACCTTGCCCACCCCTTGTCCTTGTCTGTTGTGTGGGGATGGCAGTGCATCCCTCTTCAGACGAGCTGCACACAGCTGGGGGAAGGGTTTGGGTAATTCCATCAAGACTAAGGTCTGGGGGACAAGCCATGGATATGGTTGTCCTCACACTTAGAGCATCTGTGCCAAATGCAGCTCAGCTTCCCTGTGCTGCAGAGGGGCTGGTCCACTAGATGAAAATATTGTTTATGTGGTCGCACTTTGCTGGAATCCCAAAGGCACTTTGTTGAGAAAGGTGATGTATCACTAGATCCAGTTACTACAGCTAGAAAGGAAATAGGAGATTTGATGCAGGTCTCTGCAGGGATGTCCAAGGTGTTGCCCAGACACCTTGACTCACGGGGTCAGATTGGCAACGGTTCTCTTCCTCGGGTTACCTGGGCTGTCTCACCCCTCTGCATCTGTTTAACACCCACCTAACGTACCTGGAGAGGTGTCAGATTTGGTCCTTGGTTGTTTGTCTTAGCTCTGGACTTAATGTTGCACGTGAAGCAAGTCATAAACGGATAAATAGTTTCTCTGGGACTGTAGTCGTGCATCTGCGAGCATCTCTGTGTCTTCATCGCCAAGATGACCTGCAAAAGGAGTAGGAAAAATGTGAGCTGCCTGCTTAAGCCTCGGTTCTCAGACATTCTGTAGAGCAACCAAAACCATTTAAACCTCTTTTATCTTGCCTGGCGCCCATGCAGTTCCTTTCTCCAGCACAGGCACGGAGTATTGGACTTCCCATTGAACTGCATTTCCCATCAATATGTGGCTTCAGTTTCTAAAAGGAGAAAGAGAAACAAAAGTCATTCTTTCTGACAGCTGTGCTGGGAAATCACTGCTGTGGAATTGCCTCATGACTTCTTTGTTCTGGCCAGCAGAGGATGCTCCCCAAAATCTCAAATAAAAAGCTTGATGGGGCAGAGGGAGATGCATTGCCCACCCACCTCAGGCATCCCAGGAGCACTGGGACCAGCCTCCTTTTTCCAGTTCAGTAGACTGGCAAATATGGGACAGGTCTTAGCTTGGGCAGCAAAGTACCAGAGCAAAACTTTGCTGCAGCCCCCAGGCCCTGCTGCAAGGCTGTAACTCTGGCTGTGTTGGTGGGACACCACTGAATGTAAGAATTAAAGCAGGTTTCTTGAGTCCAGTCGAGAATCTGGACCTTGTTGACAGATGGATTTCTGTCTTAAAACTACGGGTGTTTGCCCATTAGCTCTGCAGGGAGGCTCTTGGAGGATATTGCTCCTCTTTTTGGGTGGGAGGGCAGTTTTCCATTGCCTCGTTTAGGTCTGCTCTTGGGTGCAAGCTGTGCAGGATGATGCCAGCACAACGCTGTGTCAGGATGATCAGCCTTTGGTCCTGGATGGGCCACAGGTCTCACAAGGGGCTTCCTTTACTGGTGGAACCCAACCCAAATCCATTAACACAGATCCTGCTCATTCCGGCTTGAAATTGCAACTGCCATGAGGTGGAGATGGGCTTCTCCTTGAGGCAGAAATCTCCAGAGCCCCTTCTCGGTTCCCTGGAGCTGTATTATCCTTTTGGAGCCTGTTTCCAGGCTGGATATTTCCCCTCTGTGCAAACAGGTGCACCTCTCAGTGTCGTTACTGCCTGTCTCCTGCCTCAAAAAGGGTGCTGCCAGGTTGCATCTGTCTTTATTATGGTCTGTAGCTGGGATATTTAGTTCTAAGAAGGTCTGATGGATAACTCTGGGGAGACCTGGCAGGTTTTCACCATAGTGCAGCTGCTCTGCAGGAGGTGGGAACGGCAAGAAATAAAGGATCTTGCTCAGAAAAGTTGATATCAAGTTTTTGAGACTGGCTTGGGTTCCGGTCAGTGTTGACTACGGTGTTGATCCAGGCAAGGAGATGTTGTTGTTGTAGGTCTGGTCTAGATGTTGAGAGTGAGCCAGGGATTGAGGACGACAGGGTCACTGCTCCATCTGCAGAAGCAGATCAAGTCCTCCCTTGCAGGATGGGGCTTCACAGCAGCTTGCGAGCCCCCCAACACGGCCCTGATGATCCCACATGGAGTCCAGAGATCCCAGAGGAGCTCCAAACTGCTCTCTCTGTTGGTACTGGGAGTCCACAAGGCATATCTTGCTCCAGATCCTCATCCTTTGAGCTGGAGACACCCAGAGACGGTCCTAGTGGGTTAGCACTGAGGGGAGGAATAAAAATACGTACGTTCTCTTATCCTTGTGCTACTAAAAATAGTGCCTGGGGTAATTAAAAACAGGGAATTTTTCGGTACGCTTATTTCCTCTTTTGTCCTGGCGGGGTGTTTATCCAACCTCTGAGTGAAACTGTGAGTCAGTCGGTTTCGTTTTCTGGCTCTCGGTGGAGCCGTCACTGGCTGGTGGGTTCGTGTTTACCGCCAAACAAACCCGCTCCTGCAGAACAGAAAAACAATCCCCTGAAAACACAGCCAGCAGGGCTTGTCATTTCCCTTCACCTTTATTTACCCGCCCTGAACTCTGTGGAACCCGAGTCTTTGCACGACAGGTCCTCTCCTTTCCCTGCACCCCATCTGGACCTGGGTCCACCTCCTTGGAGCTGCACGTGGGCCGTGTAGATGTGACCATCCAGAAAAAACGCTGCTGTGAATGGTGTGGCATGTTCTGGAGACTTGGAAATGTTTTTTTTATGGAGCAGTGGTGGCAGCACAGATGTGTCCTCCAGGTCAGGTCCTCATATCCCAGCCCTGGGACATGCTCAGATCTCTGCATTGGGAATGCAATTTCCAGTTGTCAGAGGATGGCACGGCCAGTCTGGCAAGTGGATTTACTGGGACTGAGAGAGGGTTTTAGCTGGACTGGCTGCAGTGAGCTGCACTGCTGCTTTAGACATTGCTGGTGCATGTGTGCCAACGTGCTGTGGGTCATCAGGATGATCACCTAAAGCCATGGGTCTGCAGGGTCCTGCACTTCTGACATCCCCCACAAACAACTCATTTCCCTGGGCTTTGCACCTTGTTGAATCTCCACCCTGAAGAGTGATACCCTGTCAAAGGAGCAGGGCTCTGCTCTGCCTATGTCATTTCCATCCCCTGCAAATTTTGCATCTTAGACAAGAAACTGGGAACAACTGTGTTACTGGTACCACAGGACCAGCTCCCCCGGAGCCCTGTGAGGTGGTTTAGCTGGGCTATTTGGGAACTGGTGCTGTAGCCCAGATTGCTTCTCCAGCCAGCTGAAACCGAGCTCTAATCAGAGACATCCCGTGACAGTCCGGGTACTTTCCCCAGGAGCAATGTAAGGCGTGTGATAAGGTATCGGTCACGCTGGGGCTGAAACGCCTCGCTGGGGGCTCCCTGCTTTTGAAGGGGCAAGTCCTGGCCACGTCCCTGAGCAACGCTGGGGACACGGGGGACACACAGAGCCGTTGGCAGGCAGGGACACGTTTGTCGGGCTGGTTGTTCTTGACTTGCTTCCTTCCTGCAGCAGGGCCAGGTTGGTTTTCGCGCGCTGCCGGGGCCGGGTGACGTTATGGCACGGTTAGATTCCCCTTGTTGAACTCCAGATTCCTGCTGTGCCGAGCCCAGCGTGTTTACCAGAGCAAGGGAAGGAAGCTGTGGCACCCAAAACCAGCCACAACCTCCCCTCACCCTGCGATGGGCTTGCTGCTTCCACAGGGATTTGTGAGCCAAGCAGGGGATTTGGGGGATGCTGCTCTTGCCCGGTGGCGATGGGTGAGCCGCAGGTGGTGTTCAGCTCTGACTTATCGCCTGGCTGTTTATCTGCTTTCAAGTGCAGGATGGGGAGTCACCAATCTGGGTTAGGGGTTAGAAGTTATTCAAAAAGCTCTTCTCCTTTCTCTTCCTGCCAGCAGCCCGTGCAGAAGCTGCAAACCCTGCCCTGGCATAGTCACTGCTGGGTGTGAGACCAGTGATGGGCAACTGAATCAGCAAGGAATTACACTAAAATGACTAATTTAGCTTTCGTGGAATCAGGGGATTGTCTGAGTGGGAAGGGACCTCTCAAGATCATCCAGTCCCACTCCCCTGCTGAAGCAGGGTTGCCCAGAGCACATCCCTCAGGCTTGAAGGTCTCCAGAGAAGGGGACTCCACACCCTCCCTGGGCAGCCTCTGCCAGGGCTCTGACACCCTCACCCCAAAGAAGTTCCTCCTCATATTCCAGTGGAACTTCCCGTGTTCCAGCTTGTGCCCGTTGCCCCTCATCCTGTCACTGGGAACCCCTGAGAAGAGTCTGGCTCCATCCTCCTTCAACCCACCCTTCAGATACCTCTAAGTATGAAGAAGGTCTCCCTCAACCTTCTCTTCTCCAGGCTCAAGAGTCCCAGCTCTCTCAGCCTTTCCTCCTCAGGGAGATGCTTCAATCCAGATGGTGGGCAGCGTTTAGATTGAGCTTTGCCTCCAGTTTAGGTTTGGATCCGAGATTCCTGGACTTGTTTGTGCTGAGGAATGTCCTTCCTGAGAGGGGCTGGCACAAGGCAGGGAGTGCTGCCAAGCGCAAACACTTTAACATCTGGTTTGTGTTGTGACAGCCCCGTAGCTGTCTCTTGCCAGAAATGGATTCAAAAGGTGGGCCTGTGCCCCTAAGAACAAAGGCTGGCTTCATAATTAAATATTTTTTGTTGGATTCTTTTTGTTGTACTGCAGAAGGCCAGTGTCAACACAAACTGCACAAATTTCAGCTGAAAATGAAGGAACGGTCTCTTTCCAGCTTGGGAAAGGGGGGAGATGAGCTATTCCCTTGAATTTTCTTCCTCTTGTCTCTCTCAGAAGACCAAGTGGTAAAGGAGACAGAAGAGGTGTTTCGGAGCTATGCCTTCTACCGCTACCAACAGGAGAGAGAGGAGAGAGGGGAGGAAGTGCCCATGGACCCCGAGATTGTGGAGATCGAGCAGGAGCTGGGCAGGTAAAACTCTGATACCAACCTTATGCAGGTCCCTCCATGCCATCCTGAGCCAGGCTCCGTTGCAGAACTACCCATGGGTCCTGCTGACCTGTCCATCGTTCTGTCCTCCCCCTCAGCAGCACTGGGAGCCAGGTGGGGAGGCGCCTGGCCATCATCGGTGACGATATTAACGAGCGGTACGACGCGGAGTTTCGCTACATGCTGAAATCCTTGCACCCCACCAAGGAGAACGCCTACGAGTACTTCACCAAAATAGCCTCCAGGTAAGTCCTCTGCCTGCCTTGGCATGGACTGAATGCCTTCTCCTGGAGAAGACCAGGGAAGGAAAGGTCAGATGGGGTGCAATGCAGTCGGTTAAACCCTTGCCCCCACCCCAGAGCAGCCACCTCCCCAGCTCTGTCCCCACACACAGACCCCATCCATCCAACCTTCACCCACCATCCCTGGGTTGAGCTCCCAACAAACTCACCGTGATGGTTCCTGTGTCTTCTGCCTGTCTCCTCTTCCTCCCGTGCACTTTCTGGACTGTCTTCACCTGACAATCACCTTGTGGTCCTGGCACAAGCTGACTGGGGCCATAAAGTTTGGGCAACATGCCTAGGAAGCCGAGGAAATGTCCCAGCTCCCCTTCAGAGGTCTGACCAGCCCTGGACCAAGGCAGACCTGCTACTGGTCCCACTGCTGCTTGCTTGTTGGCTGGGAAGTCCCCATGAGTCAGGCTTTCAGAGGCACAAAGCAAATGCAGCTGCAGATGGTGGGGCTGGGCAAATACTTCCTGCCCTTGGCCTGGCCCACATGGAATAGGATCAGACTAACTGAGGATGGAGGATGCTCCACAGGCTTGCAGAACCTGCAACCATCTCCTGCACGTGACACACAGGCAGCTCAAAGCACAGCAACAGGGTGAAGGCAGACACACAGACAACTTTCTGCCCCAAAGTACAGGCTTGGACTGAGGCCATCCAGGGAGTTCAGTCATAGAATCATAGAATGGTTTGGGTTGGAAGGAACCTTAAAGATCATCCAGTGCCACCCCCTGCCCTGGGCAGGGACACCTCCCACCACACCAGGTTGCTCCAAGCCCCATCCAGCCTGGCCTTGAACCCCTCCAGGGATGGGGCAGCCACAGCTTCTCTGGGCAATCTGGGCCAGGGTCTCACCACCCTCACATCAAAGAATTTCTTCCCCACATCTCCTCTCCATCCCCCCTCTTTCAGTGTCAAACCCTTCCTCCGGGTCAAACCCTTCTCCCTCATCCGAGGGCTCCCCTCCCTCATCAAGGGTCCTTCCCCACCTCTCCTGTAGTCCCCTTCAGGTACTCACCCCTCTCTGTAGGAAAACCAAGACATGATGCACACTAAGTGGTTTGCCCAGTGTTGTGCAGAAGACCTCTGGCAGAGCCAAGAGAGACAGTGGGATTCCGTGGGTCCACAGGTTGGCTTCTCCGACCATGCCTGGCTCTGGCACAGCCCTGTCCCTGTGCACCCTCTACTCGGTGTTTGTCATCTAACCACCTCTCTTCTGTCCTCTTCCTGCTCCCCTCTCCTCGGGAAGCCGCGCTGCGCTGTTTTCACCGCTTTGCCAGCCTGAGGCGGTTAACGCGCCGCAAACAGGTAAATTAACCTCTGTCTCTCTCTTGGTGCTACCTGTTTCTCTGTTCTTCCTTCCTGGGCTCTAACTTCCCTCTCCCTCTGTGACCCGCATGGTGGTGGTGGTGGTTCTGAGAAGACAGTTCCCTCTGGCTGTGCAGATGGGGACTGCCAGGAACAGGGCACAAGGTTAAAACACAGAACCTGAGTTTAACTCTTTTTCATTTTTATCCTTTTTTTATTTTTTTTTCCCCCCTTTTTATATGCCTTGCTGGAAATCAGAAAAAAACCCCAACCAAATCCTTCAAAAACTGGTATAGAGAAATCAGAGCCAAACTGGCAGAGGGTGATGCAGTTTGTGTTCCCAGGAACCAAAACCTGCATGGGGAGCGGCAGGCATTGACCAGGCACATTTTGGAACCCCCTCAGCCCTTCAGAGGATCAGTCCAATGCAAGATCAGACCAGGTTTTGGTCTTGGAAGGGTTTGTCCATGCAGGAAAAGGGAAAATCCTGTTCTAACGTGCTTTGTCCTTAGCTATATTTAAAGTTCTTTACCTCTGAGCACAAGCAAAGGATGCTTTGGGACAGGTTGGTGGTAGGTCCTGCTCCTGGTGGCACCTGTAGAGCTTGCTGTATCCTATGGCCTGACGGCTTCTACCACCACCAGTTCCAGCTCTCCTTGCTCAGTGACCTTGCCCACAGTCCCTCCAGGCAGCTGATGTGCCCTGCGTTCAGGTGGAGACCTGAGGGAAAGGCAGGATGGGTGAGAAGGTGACAGGTCAACCACCACCATCCTGAAGCTTCCACTCCAGCGATTCAGAGCCTGTGGTTGTTTAGGTGGGATTTGGCAATTTCCTTTGCCCGAGGATGTTCCTGGCTGGGACAAACAACCATGACCAAGACCATGTTTGCTCTGAAAGCACATCCTGGCTATCGAAGGCCATGTGCCACTTAGCCACAACACGGCTACGTTGTCTACATGGCTGGGATGTCCCTCAAGGACCAATGCAGCACCCCCAGCCCTGCTCAAAAGCCCATGATATGGGATGCAGAGACCAGGCAGGTCCAAGCCACCCAGTGCAGTGATTTAACCAGACCACGGGGTTTCGTTTCAGCTTGTTCGAGAGTGGCATTAACTGGGGCCGGGTGATTGCTCTGCTGGGCTTTGGCTACCACATGGCCATCTATGTCTACCAGCATGGCATCCCGGGTTTCCTCCGCCGCATCGCTCGCTACGTGGCCGAGTTCATGCTCCGGAACCGCATCGCCCAGTGGATCGCTCAGCAGGGAGGATGGGTGAGCCAACGGGGCTGGCCTGGGATGGGTTTTGGGGGCCCGGTTGGTGAAAGGCACAGCCTGGGGACAGTGGCACTGCTGGGGCTGGTGGGGCCACCCGGGTGCAGGTGGAGCAGGGACCCAGCCCCGGCAGATCTAACGTGCTGTGGTTGTTCTCTGTTTCCCGTTAGGTGGCTGCACTCGATCTGGACAATGTTTACATGAAGTACATGCTGGTGGTGGTGGCCCTGGTCATGGTGGGGCATTTAGTGGTACGACGCTTCTTCCGGCCCTGACTGACGTGGGGGCAGAGGCTGGGGGGGTCCGGCCAAGCTCTCTCTCAAATCTCTGTTCTGCATTGACGCCTCCCAAGAGAGGGGGAACCTCCGAGAGAGAGAGCAGCTTGGACCCGTGACCCTCCCGCTACAGGGATCCCAAGGTCTCTGCCATCTATGGAGACACCACCAGGAGCTGTGGAGAGAAGCGGTTGGGGGTGGGAGGGGAGGGCGGGGAGGGGGGCAAAAGGTTCAACTTTACTGTCTGTTTTCCGCCTCGCTTACCTGCTGAGGACAGAACACTGCTGTGACAGTCCCAGCGAGGCAGGAGAACAGGCTCCTCCGGGGTCGAGAGTCTGGAGGAACAAATGTGTTATTGTCATGATGCCAGCGTGTGCGTGCGTGGGTCTTGTCCACTCCTTGGGGTAGGTGCAGAGCTCCCCATTTGCTACTGGTTCTAGCCCTGATTTTGAGAAGGGATTGCAGCCTTGGATGCTGCAGTTTGGAGTAAATCTCTGGAGGGACAAGCCAGTGTTAAAAAGCTCGTGTGGAGCTGGCTTTCACCTCCCCTCTGCTCCTGAGCCCAAGTACTTGAGCCTTCTCTATCCTTCTAACAAGCACCCCGACCCCTTTTGGAAGACACACGATGACTACCTGGCACCTGGGAGTGGATGGTGGCACCTGGCAGTGGATGGTGGCACCCAGCTTTTCGTTTCCACAGCCTGAACCTGGGCACCTGCAGCTCTCCCAGGGGTGCTGATGCAGGCACTGGGGTGCAGCCTCCGAGCCCCCCCATCAGCTCCAAGGCTGGGTGCTGGCAGATCTAGGAAACACCAGCAGGTTTCCAAACACTAAAAAGCTGCGGGGTGATTGACGGTGGGTGCAGGCAGCCTCCCTGCCTGCCCTCTCCTCCAGTTCTGCTGGGGCTTCCATTCAGGAGACTGGGATGCTGGCAAAGGAGCAGCCTGGGTGAGACCAGTTGGTCTCCCTTGCTCTCAGTGGGAGGCACTGGAGCTGTATCCCATCCCTGCATCAGTTTTCTTGGCTCCTGCAGACGTGCCCTGATGGAGCCCAGGGCTGGAGTGGTTTATGGCTGCCCAGCCAGCAGGGAATGAATAGTCTCTGCTGGGCACAGGGTCTTTGAGAAGTGCCTTCACCTCATTCCATTCGTGAGGAATGCTTGAGCGTGATTCTGGGGGAGGGAGGGGAGAAGGAAGCAGCCTGCCCTCTCCCATCCCAAATCTTTCTGACTTTTTTAAATGAGGAGGAGGGTCCCAGCGTGGTTTAGCTTTTTTTACTCTGGGTGACTCTGTAAAGGTTTGAAACTGTGACTGAACCAAACTATTCCAGCATCACTCAGGTCAGCCAGCTTGGGGAGAGAGCCAGAGGGACCTCAGAGGTTGGAAATGAGTGGTGGTCCTATGTCTGGGCTCCTCTCCTAGCACAGACAGAGCCCTTCTGGGCTGGAGACTGGGACAACAGGAGTAGCCAAGCAGTAGCCCTGAAGAAGCTGAGCCCTCCTGCCCTCTGGGGTCTTCCCACAATGGCTGGAGCAGGGAACTTGCCTGGCACTGGGCTGGGTGACAACTGACAGTGCTCTGGCACCTCTCTGTGGGATGGGGATCACCAAAGTGGGGCAGAGCCCAGTTCACCCACATCCCTGCCCGGTGTCACCTCCTGCAGCCACCACCAGGGACAACCCCAGGAGGGTCAGAGAGATCCCAAGAGCAGCTCGTCTGCCCTGCTGTAACTAAGGCACTCGTGGCAGACATCTGTTTTTAAAATCCTCCAGTATTGCCTCCCAATTTCACCAGTTCCTACCTTCATCTTTACCTTCAGATAGGCTTTTTTTCTCCCTCCGTGCCTCTCCCTCGCTGCAGTTTGAGCTCGAGACTGCACGTCCTGTCCCAGCACAGAGGCTTAGCGGGACCAGCTGTGATTTTATAACATGTCCCTCGTGTTCCTGCCTCTTTCAACACAATAGCAAACCTTTCAGCTTATTTCCATAGCAGGGTCTTTTCTGTGCTTATCGTTTTGACCCTGGCTGTTTCTGCAGTATCCCTTTCCCTGGCAGAATGCCCCGGACTGTGCTTAATATGAAGCCATTAAGATTTTTGCAGTAATATTCCTCTTCTGTATCTCTCTGCTTTGCTTCTTTATTTGTTTTTATCTGTGCTGAGGGGGCACAATTCTCCAGTGGATTGTCCACACTCAGGTGTTGGTGCTGTGCTGGCTCATTGAGCAGCTGAAGGCACTCCCTGAGCTCGTTTGTCCCCTTGCAGGTGTATTCCTGTGCATTTATCCCCCCACAACTCCATTTACCATCGTTCCACCCATCTTTGAGATCTCCAGACACTTCTCTGCTGTGAACTGGTCAATCCAACTTAGTGTCCCCTGCAGTTTCCTTGCCTTCTTTTCTGGGTGAAAACACCACCAGATGGAGCCTTTTTGCCACAATGAAAATGAACTACTAATTGTTATTTTCCTTTTCTCTTAATCAGCCACGTTATTGACAGGGCACTGTCCTGGAGGGTAGTTGTTTGGCTTGGTTGTGTCTCCAGCAGGACTTTTTCAGAGGTCCTTGGAAAGAAAACAGTAGAAAACAGCTTTTATTCACTACTTCACCAAACTCTAGTTCTTGGAGCAACCTGGTGTGGTGGGAGGTGTCCCTGCCCAGGGCAGAGGGGCTGGAACTCCATGATCTTGAAGGTCCCTTCCAACTCTAACCGTTCTATGATTCTAACTCTAATGGATTGGAGACAACTTTTGCTTGTAGAAAAAGCCATGCTGCTTGTAATTTATTCTCACCTTCAGGACAAGGTGTTTCACCTTGCAAACCAAATTCAGCTGTAAGGCCAGAGGATTTTACCTAAAGAACATGTTTCAACTTGATGGTAGATGATGAAGCCTCAGAAAAACCTGTGACACCAGGACAGAGAAGGGAACTTTTACAAAAAAAAAAAAAAAAAAGGTGCTGCAGCAAAGGGAAGTTTCCGTTTTGTCTGTTTTCTCAGGGGATTTGTGGGAAGGATTGTCTCAGGATATCAGCCGATGGTCTCACTCTGCTCTCACCTTCCTGATGCTGGTTACTACGTGGAAAAAAAATAAAACAAAAAAACTTGAACTGGGAGGGTGAATGGGTGACTGGTCTGTAATTCTGTGTCCTGTCACTGGATGGCAACAGCATTGCAGGCACAGCCACCTGGGTGCTGAGCTCCCACCCAAGGGCAAAAGTCCCTTCCAGGTCCCCCTTCTTTGTCCAGGTCACCTCGGTGTCCATCAGCCACGGGCTGCACACCCAGAGCTGTGGATGTGCACTGTTCTCCGCCTCACAGCAAAGGCAGGCATCACTGGTTTGTACTGGGCTGCTGCTGGGGAAAGCATGAGAGCTTTGCAGGGGCAGGAATCTTGGATTTGCCAGGCTTGGAGCAGCCCAAGGTGAGGCAGGTTGGTCTTCTCCAGAAGCTGATGCCCTTTGTAGGGCTGGTGGCCCCTCTCAGAGATCCACAGCGGTATCTACCTCGAAGCCCCACTCGGCAGAGTTTGGGCAGGGGCCTGGACAGGCTCAGGCCACCTTGACAATATGCAGAAGGCTTTTGCTCTGGAACTGGCAGTGCCAGGAGCCATTTTTACAAAAAAAAAATAAAGAAAGAAAATAAATAAAAAGGTATATCTCTGCTTTAGAAGTAAGAGCTTAGATAAAACGACATTCTTAGAATAACCCCAGACTTTCTTAGAATCAGCCCCTTTATTCTGCAGGGATAAAGCTCTGAGCAACTACAAGATTTTTTTAAAATCAGCATAAACTTTGTTTAACCACCAACCTGGTCACCTGTTGTAGCTCAGACAAAAGCAAGCCCTTCTGATGCACTGACCCTGCACCGTGGTGCTGCTGGGGGGTGATTATCCCCCAGGGCTTGGGTTTCTTCCCCTGTGGAGTAAGGGGAAAAAAAGGTGGGAAGTCCTTGATTGGGAAATGAAGGCAGAAGATGAGGAGAAAGCTCTGCCACGGCTGATCACAAGGAGAGGACTGTTCACTGAGCCATTTGGGTTGGAAGGAAAGAATCACCCCCCACTCAAAGCAAGGCTACCTGGAAAGCTGCTGGGCAAGAAGGCCATCAGAGACCCAAACTGGGGCTGCATCTGAGGAAGGACTGGCTCCCTCTGATGCTGCACCCACTGGTACCAGTGCCTGCCTGGTCTGGGAGAGGAACCAAAGAAAGGCTTGTGCTGTTTTCCCTTCTCCACCCAGCCCCAAGATCAACAGATGGGATGGTGCTCAGGGAAGGCTGAGACTCACCCTAGAAGTAGCAAAGAGGGGTGCAGGCTGTCCAGGTAGTGGTGCTGGTCCTCAAGGCTGGAGGAACCCTATGTGGATGCAAGTCAGGGCTGGTCCCAACCCTACCTGAGGCCACAAGCTGTCCACCATGGTTCCTTGTGCTTCTCTGCTGGCTCCCAACACATCGAGGGGTATAGGGAGGAAAAAGGGGTTCATTTCAGTGAGGATTTCTTTGTGTAAGAGGCTGCCTCAGGATAGCTGTTGAGGGAACACAGCATGAGGAGTTGTCCTGGCAGGAAACTCTTGGATTGAAGAGAAGCGTGTGTGTTCAGGAGGGTGGGCAGAGGAATTTCATTCAGAAGGTTATAATGGGTCCTTAAAAATTTGAGTCTGAAGGCAGAGTCTGATTTACTCAGCCTATTTAAATGCATTTGTTTACTGTCACCCTCTCCCAGCTCTTTCCTTCTGGGCAGAGGAACCTGCCCAAACCCTTGGTTTGCTTGTCAGAGTCACCTCTCCCTTCTCACCATCCCTCCCCAGATACACCAGTCTCTTCCTGGGCAGGACTGGTGGCAGTCTCCTGTGAAGCTCTGTGTGATGGGTTTTACACCTTGTATACTTGAAACCACTCCATCACTCTTAATCCTGGTTCTTCCTTGCCCTTTTCCACAGTATCAAGGCCCAGGGTGCTTCTCACAGCTCCTTCCCCCAGTCTCCTCCAGGAAGCCCCAGTCTCTCCCTCCCAGCACTGCAGGAAGGGGACGGGGTACATGATGGAGCAATAAAACATATTTTGCACTGACTCTGGAGGATGAGGGGGGCTGGCAAACACCTTTTCTTGCCAGGGGGAGGAGGAGAGGGAGACCACAGGTTGTCCCAGTAGAAGCAGGGAGGTGTGGAATAGACTGCGTCCACAGGACAGCCTTTCCCAAAGGCAGAGCATCTTTAAAGGGCGGGTGAAGGGGCTGTGTGGAACATGGGGTGTTGCTTTTTCCTGAAAAAATAAAAAAAAATATCCATTTCTTTCACAAATACTCTGTTTTAAGATGATGTAATATAAATATATGTGTATGTGTGAAAATAAAAATGGTACCTGCAATGCAAACTCTTTCTGGCTGTGCTGAGGGTTTTTTCCAGAAGCAGGATGCTCTGAGTTGCTCTTGGTTGTGTTGTAGGTTCCTCTGCAGAAATTTGCACAAGCTTTTTGGTCTCAAGATACCCTGTTAGTTTAGGGACACCAGGCCTTCCTGCACTTTCTTCTGAAGAGCTAGACGGGGAGAAATCTGCTGCTGAAGCTAGCTTTGCCATCCCTGAGATAGTGCAGCAAATGCTGCAGGACAGAAGAAGAGTTGGCTGCAGGAATCTGCTCTCTGATCAGCTGCTCAACCGGCCTGGAGTTAAGGATCTTATCTCTGATGTGTCCACACCTCTCTGGCAGGAAACAATAAGGATAGGAAATTGCAAAGGAAAAAATCCAATACAAGGTTTTCAGCTGCCATAAAACACTCCAGCAAACGAAAGCGAAACACGTGTTCTTATCAGAAAAACCCAACAGGTACAAGATGGGGAGATGCTCCTGCTTCCCTGCGTTGGGATGGGAGCAATACCTCCTGCTGCTGGCACAGAGAGCTCACGCTGCTAAACACAGCCAGGGGTAACACAAAGATGGGAAACTGGGGCTCCTGAACCAGCCACTGCCCTGGGGCATCTCTCCCAAATGCCAGCCCCTATCCTTAAGCTGTGACACTTTTGGTTGTGCTCTTTTCACACACCAGGACAGGATGAGATCTTGTACCACGCTGCCTTCCCCTTCCAGCACTGCTCCCCTTTGCTCAGGGACAAACCCTGCTGCTTACCTGACTTCTCATCCCTCGCAGGACCAGTCTTGGATGCAGCTTCCCCCAAACATTCCCACTGGCACCACAGGGCTCCAGCTGTACCTGTAACAGTGAGAGAAATGGGTGGTGGTGATGATGAGGGGGAGGACAGGCTTCTTTAACACCACTGCCTGGGGGACTGGGTGCCTTGTTAACGAGCTTGTCTCATTAACAGGCAGGGATTTACCCCACCTGTGCTAACGGCCACAGGGTCATCCCCACCTGCAGGTGCTGGTGCCATCCCACCTCCAGCACTGGCCATCACAGCCCTTGTTTTTGGGGCTGGAGGCCCCAGTCTCTTGGTCCCTTGGTTGTGGTGGAGTGGGAGAGATGTTGTCTCCACCAGTCTTTGATAATGGACATGGAGCATCCTTGTCCCCACACTCCATAAATTGCTGCTGTTCTGGCTGGGAAAAGGCCAGGGCAGGGTTTATGGTCACTGCAGGACTCTGTGGGTAACGGGGGTGGCTTTACAAGGAGGGTGGCTTTACAAGGGGGGTGGCTCTGCCTCCCCAGCCCACAGAGCAGCAGCAGGGCTGTCATCGCTCAGCCAGCATCATGATGAATCCAAGTGACTCCTCATCCCCCATCCGCAGCTCTGTCCCTGTCCCAGGTCACTGCTAATGAGTCAGTCATTCCAGCAGAGCAGTGACAGCTCTGTGGCATTATCTTCCAATTCCCGCCTTGGAACACCAGTTGTTTAAAAATGAGGGGGGAGAGATGGAAGGAGGATGGTCTGAGAAGGTGCTGGAGGGTCTGAACCCAGGACATGCCCATTTTCTGCAGAATTAATCCTGTGTGGGAGTGATGGGAGGAGGAGAGGAGATGAAGGCTCTGGTTATAAATTGCTGCAGGAGTCGAGGCTCAGGCTTTCCACACGACCAGCCAGTAGCAGATCAAGCATTGGAATTTAAATAAATATTTACCCTCCAGTTCCTGGTCTCTGTAAATAGCCGGGTGACACAGCTGCCAGTTGGTACTTTGGGATCACTGCAGTGAGGTTCGAGTAAGATGAGAGTGTTCCCAGTATTCCCAGTCTCACACATACCTGGCATTGCACCCAAAACCTCCCTGCTGAAGCCCTGTACCCCTGCTGTCACTGCCTCTCTGGGCAAGTAAAGGTTAAACTTTAACAGAAGATAAATGACACTAATTAAAAAGCCAGCTGCTCCTGTAATCCCCTTTGTGTCCTGCCCCAAAACCAGATCAAGCTCCTAATTAAATTGCCAAAAAAACCCATAAAATATATTAAGGCCACAATATTATTGAAGTGTTTGCCTTTGGCCATTCAAATAGAGTTGACCCTAAACCAGAACCTGAGATCTGATAGCAATCTAGATCTTGATCTGGTATTTAAGACAAGTACCTCATCTTTAAAACTGGGTCAAACTCTGAACCACCCTGAGTTTTGGAGAAATAAAGGTTTTTCTAGTTCATTTTCAGGATAGGAAACGAGAGTGGGCAGGAGCTGGGAAATCACACTTGTATTTATCATCTTCATTTTTTTTTAAAAGAAAAATCCTCCACTCCCCAGCAGGTTTTCCTTCAGTTGGTGTGTGTTTGAAGATTCTCAGCCCCTGGCTGAGATCCAGCTCCCTGTCATTGCCATGTCAGGGCCACGCTTCCTCCCGAGGGCTCGTTCCCATCCATTCATCTCACGCACCATTTCTATCACCGAGATCTGGGATTCCACCTGGGACCTGGCTGCATTGGCACAAACGGATTGAAGGAAAGAGCCTTTGATCTCCCAGCTGAAAGGGGAACACGTGCAGCAATAAAACCCTGTGATTGACATGAACTGGCAGTAGCACCTCTGGCAGCAGGAATGCCTTCGTGACAATAGCTTGCAGCAAACAGTTTACTAAACTTTAGTGGGTTGGGTTGTGTTTTTTTTTCCATCCTGTGAATTGGCAGCCAGAGATGTGGATTCTTCTCTAATTTATTCCTTATTCCCAGATCTCCCTCACTTTTCCTGAACAATCTCCCTGAATTATGGTGGTCTGGGCAAAGTCAAGAGCAGAGAGAGACCTGAAGGTGTCTCTGCCTGTTGGAGCCTGGGGTGAGGGGAGCCTGTCCCAGCAGACATGACCATTCTGACACAGATGAAGTTGAGCTCTGCTCTGCTTTCCTGGCAGCCACATGGCTCTCTGGGTCAAAGCTGGAGCCCATCCAGATATTAAGAGCTCTGGCAGAGCAATTTCATGTCTGCACTCAACATAGCCTTCAGACATCCCCTTATCATCAGATGGCTGTGGGGAACACTGCAGTAATTCAATGCCCTTGGATGGATCTCTGTCATAAAGCAGGAACCTCTTCTATTATAGGTAGTAGACCTGATTCAGCACAAAGTAAGCAATAAATTCATTTTTCTACTTACACCAGGGATTGAAGGAGACCAAACCATAACACCATCTTTTTATACAAGTTGCATTCCCGATTCAGAACTCCCTGTCTCCAAAAACACCCTCACATTTGCTTGAACTATGGCTCTGCCCATCAACTTGCTCACCAGAATAGTCGGGGGGAGTACCCTGGCCTTTCCCATGTGCTGATGGTGCTCATCTGGGGGGATTTACACCCATGATTTCACTTGGGGCTGTTCTACACTTACTCTGCAGAGCCGGGACCAAAGGTCGGAATGCTGAAACTGGATGAGGTCTCCATGGCTCGGATGACACCTCTTTGAACTCCTGGGCAGCAGCACAAGCAGCGCAAGATGCTTTGGGATGCTATTTCCCTGCTATCTTCTCACACAAATCTGCAGCTAAACAGTGACAAGACACTGAAGGACCATGGCTTGGCTGCATTTCCTTAAAAATAAAGCAATCAGACCATCAAAGCACCAATGCAGGGCTTTGCCAAGGCAGCTTTCTAAGAAGAAATGAGTCATTTTCAGCAGCTGGCACATATGAGCAAGGGAAAGGCAGACCCATAAAGACAGCAAAATTCTGGCAGTCTCCAGCTCATTCAGGCTTTGAGCCCTGCCTTTAAAGCAATTCTGAGCTGCTCATTTTGTAATTTGCAGGCTTAGTGGCTCCTGCTGCATCCCCATCCTCCTTACGCCCTGACGCAGATGTTCTCAGGGGAAAACGGAGCATCATTCCCAGCAAAAGTGTTGAGCTCCATCCCTTCTAGACTTTGCAGGTGACAACTAACTCCTCTGCTGCTGAATGGAAAAAAACCAAACATGCTCCTGCAGAGGATCCTGAGATCTGGAGATCCTTAAGAGCTGGAGAGGGACTCTTAGTCAGGAAGTGTAGTGATAAGACAAGGAATAACAATTTTAAATTGGAAGAGGGGAGATTTAGATTAGATCTTAGGAAGAAATTCTTTGCTGTGAGGGTGGTGAGGCACTGGAACAGGTTGTCCAGAGAAGCTGTGGCTGCCCCATCCCTGGAGAGGTTCAAGGCCAGGCTGGATGGGGCTTGGAGCAACCTGGTGTGGTGGGAGGTGTCCCTGCCCAGGGCAGGGGGGGTGGAACTGGATGATCTTGAAGGTCCCTTCCAACTCTGACCATTCTGTGATTCTGCCATGGCAAGTCCACATGGACCATCACACCACAGGTAAACAGACCACAGGAAATAAAACTCAACTTGCTGTGGAACTGACCTGAAAAGCCACCAGAGAAGGGTGTTGGGAATGGACACTGCCTTTCTCCTTGGACCCACTTGCTGGCCCTACCTGGAAGGTGCTCAGTCGCGAAGTACCTGCTCTCCTTCACATCTGGAGAGGGTGCTGCAAGAGGCAATAGTCATTTTATTCACACATCTCTGCATCTGGGGAAAAAAATAAAGAAAAAAAAAAAGAATAGAAGACAGTTTTATAATGAATCACTAATAAAAAAACCCAATGGATGTCCTAAATAAGAAAAACACCAAGGTTACAGCTGTTAACTCCAGAAAAGGATGCGCGCTTCAGAACAAATAAATGAAAAAACCCACATTTGTCACATCTTCCAAATGTTGCTGTTTCTCTTCCTTTAATAAAACCTTGGTTTTCTGCAGACTCTTTACCTTTTTTTTTTTTTTTTTCCCTTTGCTAGGAATTCCCTCTTGTCCCTGTGTCCTTTCACCTTTTCATTTTCTATTTCTGCTACGACTGAAGAAACGCAGAAGAAAAACATCATTTTTTCTCCTAAGAAAAACTACTCAAAGCATCCTTCTGATGCATTTTGACAGAATCTCAGCAAACATATTTAGAGCAAAAAGAAGCAGCCACTGAAGTTTTCCCTGCTAGTAACAAAGGGCATTTTCATTAAAAGAAACAGATAAAAAAGTAGTTTCTCAGCCAATCTAATCTTGGGCTGCACTGAAAAGAAAGGAGACAATAAATGGAGATGTAGAGGGGGTGTTGGCTCCCAGGTTATGTGGAAGCCTTGAATTAATGAATAGAGGAGATTTAGATTAGATCTTAGGAAGAAATTCTTTGCTGTGAGGCAGGTGAGACACTGGAACAGGTTGCCCAGAGAAGCTGTGGCTGCCCCATCCCTGGAGGGGTTCAAGGCCAGGCTGGATGGGGCTTGGAGCAGCCTGGTGTGGTGGGAGGTGTCCCTGCCCAGGGCAGGGGGTGGCACTGGGGGGGCTTTAAGGTCCCTTCCAACCCAACCCATTCTGTGATTCTATGAATTAAGGTGGAAGACCCTTCCCACTGACAATCTAAGACATTTGGTCCCTTTTTTTCTTCATAATAACCAGCAATAAAAATGTTGAAGGTTGATTAATGCCTTCCTCAATACCAAGACGAGCCTCATTTCCAGGTTTGGTGTTTCCCGAGCCATGGACAAGCCAAGGGCTTGACGGGCACCCCCCAAAACTCGGAATATCCCTTGGGAAGGAGCCAGGTTCCAAATTAGCAAGAGGCTGAGCTCATTAGGGTGGGTGCAGGAACAGGTTACACCATCCTGCTCCAGAAATAAGAGGCATCCAGTCTACTGGAGTTCACCTTTGGATGCCTGTTGCTGGTGCTTGTCTTCCTCTCCCAGTTCACTACCTGAACCACCTGGGTGGGGAAATATCCCACAACTTCTCTTAACATTTGCAAAAAAACACAGCTAAAGACCCAGAGGTTTCCTGCTGCCCTTTTTTAAGACCTCAGGGAGGTGGTGCCTCTCAGTTTCTGGCTTTCCTCTGCAAGAACCAGCAAGAGAACCCTCTCCCCAGTTTCTTCATAACTGGTGAACAGCAGGCCCCGGCTACAAAGCCCTTCCTGGCTGGAAACCCTCACCAGTGTAATTTAGGGCACATCAGCACATGAAAGTGAACTTGATTTAAGTGAGAGCATCACTTGAAACCGCAATAGCTTTTCTCAATTAACTCTGCATGTAAGGAAAGACCTTGAAGCGCATTTCAGGCTGCTATATTAAGGCATTATAAAATCCTTTGTGAACACTATTATTCTGGCTCACTTTAAACCCGATCCCCCAATCTGACATTAATACAAGGGTTGTGACCGTGACTGAGCGGCTGAGCTGTGATAACACTTAACCCGCTGCCACACAACACCCCAACAGTGACTTTGTACCATTTCTGGAGCTTTTTTTTTTTTATCTTTTCTGTGTCCTCTGTGACATAAAGCCAGCCCTGGGCATGTCCCCATCCTGGCAGTGCCAGGGGATCAGCACCCTGCCACGCACCCCGAAATACAGGGGGATGATGTGCCATAGAATCATAGAATGGTTAAAGTTGGAAGGGACCTTAAAGATCATCCAGTTCCAACCCCCCTGCCCTGGGCAGGGACACCTCCCACCACACCAGGTTGCTCCAAGCCCCATCCAGCCTGGCCTTGAACCCTTCCAGGGATGGGGCAGCCACAGCTTCTCTGGGCAACCTGTTCCAGGGTCTCACCACCCTCACAATGAAGAATTTCTTCCTAATATCCAATCTCAATCTCCTCTCTTCCAATTTAAAACCTTTACCCCTTGTCGTGTGTCTCCACTCCTTGACCGAGAGTCCCTCTCCAGCTCTCCTGGAGCTCCCTTCAGATCCTGGAAGGGCGGTGGGAGACCCCAGAGTTAGATGCCCTTCCAAATTTAGCTGCTATGGGTCCAAAAGAGCACTACCCAGTCCTCCAGTAGAGCAGGTATTACTGGTCATGGTAGTTGAAGGCAAAATATTTCATGCCACATTAGTGCCGGGCTGGGTCCATGCACAAGGTTAATTAAAGAGGCTTGGCTAGAGAGTGGTAATTTGCTAAGCTGCATCACTTAATTGCTTGCAATCATCTGCCTATCCCCACTCTAAGCCACTCCTAACATGAAAGAGAAGGTGCTGAACTGTGTCTGTTAAAATTTATTCTTTTGGCCACCGAGGTGCACCTTCTGCGGGCAGATAAGACCCAGCCATTGCCCTCACGGTTATCACGGGTGGGCAGCACCTCACCAGCCCTCCCCAGCTCTGCTACTGACAAACAAACAGCACTACGAGAGGCTCCCAAATTCAAAACTTATCTGGAAACTCAGTCTGGTCACAAAAAGAGCCCTGTAGGATGTGGAGAACCCGGTCAGGGAGTGCAGGAAGAGTCCCAAGGAGGCAGCAGGGAGCTGGGGGTGTGCCTGGTCCCCCTCCTCTGAGAACAGAAAGAAAGAGAGAAATCAAAGGCTGAGCCCTGAAAAATTAAAGAGCCTTTTCTGCTGTTCATCTTGCAAGAGTTCATTCCTGTCATCAGCCAGGAGGGAAAAGGATCTTGTGGCTCACAGAAGGGCCAGAGACCCTCTGCATCCAGCTACAGCTGCATCCTGAAGGCACCATGGACCTGTTGGAACAGGTCCAGAGGAGGGCCATGAAGATGCTCAGAGGGCTGGAGCACCCCAACTATGAAGACAGGCTGAGAGAGCTGGGGCTGTTCAGCCTGGAGAAGAGAAGGCTCCGGGGAGACCTTGGAGCAGCCTTCCAGGATCTGAAGGGAGCTCCAGGAGAGCTGGAGAGGGACTCTGGGTCAGGGAGAGGAGTGACAGGACAAGGGGGAGCGGTTTTAAATTGGAAGAGGGGAGATTGAGATGAGATATTAGGAAGAAGTTCTTTGCTGTGAGGGTGGTGAGACACTGGAACAGGCTGCCCAGAGAAGCTGTGGCTGCCCCATCCCTGGAGGGGTTCAAGGCCAGGCTGGATGGGGCTTGGAGCAACCTGGTGTGATGGGAGGTGTCCCTGCCCAGGGCAGGGGGGTTGGAACTGGATGATCTTGAAGGTCCCTTCCAACTCTGACCATTCTATGATTCTATGATTTTTTTAACACCCTTAAAACTGGGCTTTAATCCCAAAATAGATCTCTTTTTATCATTCCCTCTAGTGGAGAGAGGGTGGAAATTCAAGCTGCAGGGTTCAGCTCACCCAGCAATCCACAGTGGAGTTTCGAGGGTCTGTGAGCTCCCGCATGGAAAAAAAACACAGCCCACGTGGGAAACAAACAAGTGGCCAGCTAGAAATTCCTGTATCACTTCATATTACCTAGAATTTTTCTTTCAACCTACCTGAAAATTTCAAAACGAGTTTTTGTTCATTAGAAATCAACCCAGGTTTGGTTCTTTTGTTCTTTGTAAGGTGGCTTTTGTTACTGGGAAATGAAAAGTTTCATGCTGCAGTGCCAAGGCTGGTGGGTTTGAGTGGTTCAGATGAAGGTGATTGCCCTGAAGGTTCCTCCTCGGCCACCGGCGCATCCTTGGTGGCAGCCGGGTGAGCACAGTCACGCTCTCATCACTGGCAGACAAACCAGGACGACTTTATTGCCGATGTAAATCAGAGAAGC
Source organism: Thinocorus orbignyianus (assembly GCA_013400375.1). Lineage (NCBI taxonomy): Eukaryota > Metazoa > Chordata > Aves > Ciconiiformes > Thinocoridae > Thinocorus > Thinocorus orbignyianus. The sequence goes on along the minus strand of VXBW01007373.1, from coordinate 209,926 downwards.
TCTGCTGGCTTCTGAGGAACACTGCAGATTTATGCCAGGAGCTGACCCGGCATCTCTATGTTCAAAACTAGGGCGGATTGAAATATGCTGTTTTTCAAGAATATATTCAGGTTAACAGGGCTTTTATATTTGGGCAATTAATCTTGCATAGACTGAGAACCTCTCGGGACAACGTGCAAAGGTTGCTAAGAAGAGGAAAACAAACACAGTTGTGTAACTCAGTTCTCCCATGGCTTTTCTTTCATGAAAACACATTGCAGCGGTCTGGAACCCAGCAGTAATATCACTGGAATAATCAGGAGCAGAGTGAGACGTAGCATAGAAATGGTTTCACTAAGAGGTAGTGTTACCTCATCTCGTGTTACTGTAAAGTGATTGAAACCAGAAATATTGGGACAGAAACCTGGGGTAACAGAGGAAAACCAATATCGTGCTGGAGAAAGTCTTCCCAGTTCATTGCAAGGCTGGTCCCCCTTTGGGGTGGGCTCAGGCACTGAAGGGAAGCCCTGGGGTATCACATACCCTTGTTCCTGGTGTCTCCATCCATGTGCTCACCCTGAATTTAAAGTCCCTCCGGGTCCCAGCACTGATCCCTGGTTGGTGCCACCAAAGACTCTTCCCAAACTTGCTCCTCATCATTCTGCTCCTGGCTTTTTTCAGTGGTGCCCTGTAACAGGACAAGAGAGAATGGGCACAAACCTGTACATAGGAAGTTCCATCTCAACATGAGGAGGAACTTCTTCCCTTTGAGGGTGGCAGAGCCTTGGGAGAGGCTGCCCAGAGAGGTGCTGGAGTCTCCATCTCTGGAGACATTCAAACCCCACCTGGACAGATTCCTGTGGGACCTGCTCTGGGTGGACCTGCTTTGTCAGGAGCTTGGACTAGATGATCTCCAGAAGTCCCTTCAAACTCCGTGGCATTCTGTGATGAATGTGAGCTGCATCTGCTATTGCAGAGTGGCAGTTACCCTGTAGAAACACACCCCTGCAATAGCAGTGCACTGATTGATACTTGCTGGAAATCTGCCCCTTTACACAGTTATTTTTTTTCCTTTCTTTCTCCTCCCCCCCAAAATATAATTTCCTTCTGAGCCCAATAAAACTGAAAATCTCATCGGGTCCACGTTATAACAGTAACAGAGCATTTTGTTGGGAACCAGCAATTCTGCCTCTGGCCATAAAATTCAGGTAATGACCCATAACAGAAGTAAATTAGTGTTTAATTTCCCATCCCTTGCAGACAGCTTACTAATGGAAATTGATTTCTAGCTTTTTTCTTTTTCATTTAACTTGCTTGTGTAATGTCTTTATTTTAGATTGGAGTGCTTTCCAGTGAATTTTAGCCCAAAGGCTGGTGTACAGGCGACTGCCCAAATCCCCTGGTAAATCAATGCTGTATTAAGCAGTGCCTGGGTACTGGCAGGGCAGGGACATCCTCATGGGCACCGTGGGCTCCTTCTGTCCTGCACTAACACCCATGGACATGTCCCCAGGTGGAGCAAAAAAGAGAGTTCTCATCCATGTACCACATGCAGAAGTTTTACTATTATGAATATGATCCCTCATGGACAAGATCTTGTAATTACCATGTTCGTTTATACGTGATGCACTTTAATTTATGCTTTCACACACCCAATACACTCCCAGCCCCATCAAAGGCTGCTTCCCAGGCCCATGTGGCCACCTGCTGACCCCCAGGTGAGATGCTTGTCCTTGGACCAAGCCAAGTTGCCCAGAGAATCTGTGGCTGCCCCATCCCTGGAGGGGTTCAAGACCAGAGAGTTGGGAGGGGTTCAGCCTGGAGAAGAGGAGGCTCCGGGGAGACCTTGGAGCCCCCTGAGAAGGGGCTTTTTGGGACTGGAAGAGGCTCTAAGGTCTCCCCAGAACATTCTCTTCCAAGGTGGTGAGACCCTGGCCCAGGTTACCCAGAGAATCTGTGGCTGCCCCATCCCTGGAGGGGTTCAAGGCCAGGCTGGATGGGGCTTGGAGCAACCTGGTGTGGTGAGAGGTGTCCCTGCCCAGGGCAGGGGGTGGCACTGGGGGGGCTTTAAGGTCCCTTCCAACCCAAACCACTCTGTGATTCGATGATTCTATGATTCTGTAACACTCTCAGTGGTGCCTGGAGCCTGAAGCCAGTCCTGCCCCCACCACAGCTGTTCAACCACCGCTGAGTCCCCTGTAATTCTCTCTTCTGTTATCTGATCCGGCCACCAGCACATGCACACACCCTTTTTTCTGCTATTTAGGTAAAACTCAGGCAACAATTTCTTCATTGCAGAGCAGCACCAGCGTTAGAGACAGAAGCCTGGCCTTGGATGTCCAACCCTCTTTCTTTGCGAGGCAGAGAAAGGTAATAAGAGCCGGTAAGGTTTTTACAGCTCCTACCCCATTAAGTTATAACAGCCGTGGACAAAATAAGGGTTTGTAACAGCACTGGGTTATTTTCACCCCTCAGTTACTCCTGCAGTCCATCAGGTTGATCTGGCAGCCACGAAGGAGTTGGGAGGAGGGAAAAAAGTCTCCTTTTCTCATTTCACTTTCCTGAAGTGCTATGGAGGAACCAGAACTCAGCTGGTGCTGTTTTACACTTTGGAAGCAGGACTAACAGCTATTATTTTTCTCGGTGTTGGGTAGATTTTCTGGTTCCACAGACACTTTAATAGAACTATAAATTGTCTGGTAAAGGAATTGTTAGTTAGAGGTGGTGTCTGGGGTATTTGCTCCTTCTTGATGTGTAAATTGGCTCGTAGCTCTGGTGTGCGCTTCTGAAGATGAATGCTTTGTAACGTGATGATAATAATAACAATTAGCATAGGATATAGCAAAGTGTTAATTGTGAATTAAAATCCCAAGCAGCCATGGCTGGGAAGATCAGCCCTCGCCTCGTGCTCCCCGTTTCTCAGAGTGAGTGTCGGGGACATTTCTCCAAGAGAGGGAATTTCTGTGCCCGCTTCTCTCTTCTGGCATTGCTGGAACTAATTTATGCCAAGAATGTTTGCTCAGGTGTGGGTTGTGTCGGTGCTGATAGCGCAAAACTCCTGCTCCTGGAGAGTCCTGTGTGTTATCCCCAATGAATGATAATCCAGGTTTCATTCCTCGATGGACCAAAAGGGCAGGTGAACACAGAGACAGAAGGCAGGAAGGCAGCAGAGGCAGAGCCCAGTGGAGAATAACGGCAGATGAAGATACGGGATGGAGAATGAAATGCTGGATGTTGTCCTTATCAGAGCTGTCTGGTGTGGGAGCGTAATTAAAAGTTCTTTCTTTTATGCAAGAGGCAGAGCACGAGCAAATTAAGAAACTACTCCTGTGCCTGGGCTTACCTGCTTGCAGGGCTGAGAATCCCCCTCTGCTGGGGTGATTAAACAAGGCTTAAAATGCGCTGTAAGGGTGCTGCCTCGTTACAAACCTCATGGAAAATATAAATCCATGATGAAAAACTAGAGGAAGTCATAGAATCATAGAATGGTCAGAGTTGGAAGGGACCTTCAAGATCACCAAGTTCCAACCCCCCTGCCCTGGACAGGGACACCTCTCCCTAGAGCAGGTTGCTCCAAGCCCCATCCAGCCTGGCCTTAAACACTTCCAGGGATGGGGCATCAACAACTTCCCTGGGCAACCTGTTCCAGTGCCTCACCACCCTCACAGCAAAGAACTTCTTCCTAATATCTCATCTCAATCTCCCCTCTTCCAATTTAAAACCATTCCCCCTCGTCCTGTCACTAGACTTCCTGACGAAAGTCAGAATAGATGGGGGGTTCTGGGCAGGATCTGCCCAGGTTTTCATACTGAGACTGGCACGCAGAGGGGAGATAACGGCTCTGGGGAGATGCACAGCCCCTGTGAATATCCATTAAAGTTTGTTTCTGTCTGACTGGGGCATCCAGAGGAGGGATGATAAAAGTAACTGCAGTCTTGTCTTCTAAGAGCAAAAGCACCGCAGCTGAACCCTGCCACGGGAATGTTGTAAGAAGCCATGAAATAGCAGCAGGGAGCCACTTTGCTGGGGAGATGAAGGGGAAAAATGCAACCACGACAGAAATAATTACCCCTGTTTCAGAGATGGGGCTATGGGCAGAGGGCAGTCGGCAGCAGATCTGAATGCAAAATTAAATACTTGCCTTCTGCCTTAGAGACTAAAGTGGAATCTGGGCAATTAAGGAGAAAGCTTGGAAGATCAAAGTAGGAAAAAATGTCCTTTTAAACTTACATGTTTTTAACTTCCAGCAGGCAAAAGGCCACTTGAAGCCACCGAGGAAGGATGTGGGCTTACACTGTTGGTTTCACCGTCCTGCCTCATGTTGGAGGTTTCCTTGGCTGGTTCATTAATCGAAAAGAAATTCCTGTTTGGTACGAGAAGCTGAAAAAACCTTCATGGTGTCCTTCCCGCAAAATATTCCCTGTGGCTTGGACTGTCCTGTACACCGGCATGGGGTAAGTTCTGCATCCTGCTCCTGCTCTCCTCTTGCTGTTTCTGATACGGGAAGGAAAAGACATTTCACACTCTCCCATCTGCTTTTGGGGTATCCCTTGTACCCGCACCAGCCGGGCATGTTCATTCCCAGCAGATGAAGTTCAGCCTGGACCAAATTCTGGGCTGGGTCCCTCAGATTCACACCCCAGGGCAATGCTTTGGCCAGGGTCACCAGCATGACCCATGTCAGTGTGACACAGGGTTTGGGACCCGAAAGACAAGGTCCTGCAAATACCACTGTCCTGCGAATGGTTGTGAAACCATCTGAAGTGAAAAGAGTTTGTATGAGGGGTTTACTCAGTGCAAAAGACTAAGGTGTGCTTCCTTCTTGACAGCTACGCCTCCTACCTGGTATGGAATGACCTAGGAGGCTGCAGCAGCAAAGCCCTCGTCCCCCTTGGCCTCTACGGGGCTCAGCTGGCCTTGAACTGGGCTTGGCCTCCTTTCTTCTTTGGGGCCAAGAACATGAAGATGGTAACGTATCCCACCATCCATTCCTTAGCTGGAGGCTCATTTGGTGGTCTCTCCACCACGGGTTTTGGGGTGGTTTGGAGTTTTTCTAACTAGCCTGATGTAATTGTAAGGAGAGCTGCTGGAAGAGCTTCAGCTCAGATATAGTTCCTTCTGCACCTGGTTCCAGACAATGGTATCAGCTTCTTCCATCCCTCATCCTGCTCCTGTCCTGCTGATAGCAGCCCCACCAGCTCAGGGAGGGAGATGGGGGAGTCAATGGTCTGGCTGCTGCATCTCCCAGTTAAGGATCTGGGGTTAGAGATAAGCCCTTCTGGGAGTCCCACCCAGCAGAGCAGGCATCCCACGGGGGTGGCACATGAGTTGTGTGAGGCTTATCAAGCAAACACAATGCACCGTGCACGGCAGAGGCTGTGAGGAGTGTGTGTGTGAAGGTAAGACACAGCCCAGCTCATGATATTTTCAAAAACCACTTACCTCAGGTGCCAAGGGCTGGAGGGGATAAAGACACAGAGTGGGATTCATACTTCCATCTGAATTTTGTCATTCTGTGGATGAAAGGTATAATTAGAAAGTTTGTTAAGTGATAATAGTCATCAGTACTAACATAAGCTTGTTCCTCATCTGCCTTCAGAGGCATTATCAGCAGCAGGGGCACTGATCACCATAAACACTGTATTAATCTGTGGAACTTGATAATGAACCAAAACAAATCAGTATCAGCCTTGGCTCCTGGTATTATACATTCAGATCTGACCAATGTGAGTTCAGAGCCAAGGTCCTGGGGTTTAGCATCACTCTGGGTGACTTCTCAGTGTTAAATCTCCCCAGTTCTGCTTTTGGTAGGATGGTTTATAGTCATGCTGGGGAAGCCCCCTGTGTGTTCCCAAACCTGAGCACCACGGTCACCATTTCTTCTCTGCTCCAGGCGCTGATTGACATCCTGTGCTTGGATGGCCTGGCCATAGGCACGATGTGCTCCTGGTACCGCATCAACAAGGTGGCTGCGCTGCTGCTGGTGCCCTACCTGGGCTGGTTGGCCATGGCGACTTGTCTCACGATCCGCATCTGGAAGGACAACCCTGAAGAAAAACCAGGAAAGAGCGAATAAGAGCAGGATGGAACCGAAGGCATTTTGTGAATCTAAACTATGCTGACGTGAACCAAGATCTCATAATCTGGGGGATTTATTTTTGGGACAGGCACGGGAACATGCCACATCCTCCTCCTCCTCCCACCTTCATCATGGTTGTGTAAAAGAAAGGTTTGCCCCTTGCTCCTGTGAGCTCCTTTAAAGAAGCCAAGCATCCTTAACCTGGGAATTATTTCCTCCAGCTCTGTTGAGGTTTGGGGGCTACAGCTGTACAGTGACCTTAATGCTATCAGGTCAAATTCCAAAAGCCCAATTAGGATCTCATGATACCAGGGTAATTCAGAGTAGCAACCCTGGATACCTCTAGAACTGCCACCATTCCCTCAGAGAGCAGAACTTGTTCACACATGTGGTAAATCCCATTCTCCTCCTCTGGGACCAAACAAAAATGCCCTTCACTTGTGCACACTGATTTTTAACAACTTACTTGATTTTTTTGCTATATGTGCTGTTGGCTTCATTTCCATGTATCACCTGGTTTGTGCTTTGTACCATTAACTTCTTATCTGTCAGCTCCCGAGCAAGCAGTAATCTGTCTTGTTCTGCTAGTGAAAGGAGAGCGGGCACTTTGACTTCTATTTGTGGAGCATCACACTTCTTGAGTTTCACACTCCAAGATAAAGCAGCAATGATTAGAATGCAAATGCTTCTCTCCCAGGAGGAATTTTCTCTCTTCGACCTGTCTGCTATTCCTCATCTGAAAAGAAAAGATAACATCAGCACCTTTGGGAAAAAAATACTTAAAATGTTGATTTTGGTTTTGTTTATTTTTAAGTACAGAAACACAAGAGCCTTTGTAAACTTTAAGAATTTCTCACACTGTCTTGAAGGTTGTAACTCCATGATTGACAAAAAGCCCCATGCCAAGTCTGTTGGGTGCAGGATCTCAGCCCTGAGTCTTTCCATTCCTGACTATAATCACTCAGGAAAGGTTAAAACACAAGTATTTCTAGAAAAATGGGACCAAGCCATGACAGAAGCAGACACTAAATACACATGGACCATGCACCTTGTCCAGCCTTTATTCTGGGCATTATCTCTGACAAATCTGAATCTTAGAAGTTGGTGTCTACAGGGAATATTTACCTTGATTTTTTAATTGATAGAAGCAGCATACGTGGAGAAAAGTGGCAGCTGGATCTTCTTCCTGGCAGCTGGTTGGAGATTAAGGTGCCTGGGTAGACTTGCAAAGGGTGGGGGTAGGAGGGCTTGGCTGGGGACTGAAAATAAATTGTGTTTGCTTTTAATAGAAACAACCCACTTTTGTTTGGAGAATTAATAAACCCAAGTTATTCTTGTTTTTCTGGTTTGGCACTATGTTTGTAAAAGGTCTGGGGATCCTGTCTGGGATTGGTGGCTTGTGGTCTGGTTCCAAAGGGAAGGGGATCAGCAGCAGGGTTCTGGGGGGCTCTGGCAGCCAGTCCTGCTCCTGAGAGCATCTTAGGAGTAAATGGGCTGAGGGGTCTTCAAGCCTAAAGGTCCCAAATGTTCCTTCAGCTGTTGTCCCTGCACAGTGGGGACCTGCACACTTGGGGATGGATTCCCATCACAGAATGATCTGGGGTTGGAAGGGACCTCTGGAGATCACCCAGTCCAACCCCCTGACAAAGCAGGTCCACCCAGAGCAGGTCCCACAGGAATGTGTCCAGGCAGGGTTTGAATGTCTCCAGAGATGGAGACTCCCCAATGCTCTGGGCAGCCTCTGCCAGGGCTCTGCCACTGTCAAAGTGACGAAGTTCCTCCTCATGTTGAGATGGAACTTCTTATGGTCAAGTTTGTGCCCATTCTTTCTTGTCCTGTCACTGGGCACCACTGAAAAAAGACTTGTCCCCTTCCTCTTGACGGGGCCCTCCATTGTGCTTCACCCACAGCTTCAAGATAAGAAGCAAACCCTTGGGTTTGGGCTCCTTCCCGAGTCCCATCAAGCCTGATTTTTAGAGATGCTGAATGTTCCCGGGTGCAGCTCCCACAGGCAGCAGAGCTGGGTGCTCAGCGTGACTGAGAGCTGAGGGAAACAAACACTGGTACCTGAGAGCAGATGAAATTTGAAGCACCTTTTCAAAATCTGGTCATGTATCTTTGTCCTGGCGTTTTGATCCCATCCATTCTTTCTCCCTTCTAGCTACAGGACACCTTTACACAGGGCTGCTGCTGCTCTAAGAGTATTGCTGTCATCTCCCGAGGAAGAGCTGCCTAAGAACAGGCTTTTGAATAAATGTGGCTGTAACCAGGAGCAGGACAATCATAGAATCATAGAATGGTCAGAGTTGGAAGGGACCTTAAAGACCATCAAGTTCCAACCCCCCTGCCACTGGCAGGGACACCTCTCCCTACAGCAGGTTGCTCCAAGCCCCATCCAGCCTGGCCTTAAACACTTCCAGGGATGGGGCATCAACAACTCCCCTGGGCAACCTGTTCCAGTGCCTCACCACCCTCACAGTAAAGAATATAAAGCATGAGGGCTGCAAGCAGCTCTAGAAAAGGCCAGAAGCTCCTTAAGAAAATAAAATCCTACGTATTTCAGGGCTTTGTATAACCATGTGTTACCATTGAGCTTATTTACAGTGGTGCCTCGTCCATGTCCTCCAGAAAACCACATGCCAAAGGCCAGGAAGACATAAAATTATTTTTCCCTAAAAAGAAACTAATATCTGGGCTGGAGATTCAGTTCAGTGGAGTTAAAGATCATTTAGAGTGCCTGAACGTCATTACCCCCGTCCTTTCCTCGTTAACATGGCAAAGCCAGCAGGAAAGCGATGAGCAGAGCCACCTAGTGAGGCCAGGAGGGATAGAGCAAGTCTTCACAGGGATCTCTGCTTCTGGGAAGGGGAAAAGTATTATTTGGTGAGGCACTGGAGCAGGTTGCCCAGGGAAGTTGTTGATGCCCCATCCCTGGAAGGGTTTAAGGCCAGGCTGGATGGGGCTTGGAGCAACCTGCTCTAGGGAGAGGTGTCCCTGCCCAGGGCAGGGGGGTTGGAACTTGATGATCTTTAAGGTCCCTTCCAACTCTGACCATTCTATGATTCTATGATTTAAATCACATTTAAGTTGATAAGGGACTCTGGACCTCATTCAAACCTGAAACGTTTTAATAACATTTCCAAATTTAGATATATGGACACTTATTTGATCAGCTTTTATAAATTAGTCTTCTTTCCCTTTCCTACCAGGTTTGGGGTTTTTTTCCTGCAGACAACAGAAAATCTGGAATTGAGAAACAGTTTTTTTTGATCTTTTCATGTTTTCCCTCCCCGTTTCCCCAAGCTGACTTGTTCCTGGCTTCATTTCAGTTCCTCTTCCTTCCAGCCCTCCTGTAAGCACACCAGTAGCTTTTCTTTGCTGCTTGCATTTTCTTGCAGGCAGCACAAATAGCAAACATTCCTACATGTAATACACACAGTAGCCTGAAATCAATTTTCCAAGTTAAATTCAGCAAAGCACCCTCTTGTATTAATATTTAAAGCATCATTTGGCCTGTTTGCTATTTAAACAGATACCATAAACCCCCTTGCATAAAAATAACTTTCATGACATTTCCAAGCCAGCCATCTAGAAAACGGCTGAGTTCTATCGTGTGGCACAGACACAGATCTGCCCCTCTGAGTTTTGGGGGGTCCTGGTTCCCATTGGTGCTGCAGGAGGGGGCTCCTTCCCCAGGTCATGCAACGGCTTGGAGGCAGCATGAGGATGTGCAGCCCTTGCCCGGAGCTGGCTCTGTGTTACAGAGCAAAGGGAAACGGGAATAAAAACAAACCAGAGAAGCTAGAAATCCAAAGCACCATCAGGAACCTGGCTTGTTAATAAATCAGTGGAATTTTGCCTCTGAGCAAGAAAGGGAATTTGAGGTGTGTGAGCTCTCCTTCCTGCTCTCCATCTTCCCAAGGGACTGTTTTTCCCAGGGGATCCAGAAGGAGCCCCGGGAAGCATTGCTTATGCCAGCATTAGCCAGGTGGCAGCCAGGCTGGATCACCCTCATGGGCATGAAGGTGTTTGTCCATCCCCCCCCAAAAAAAAAATTAACTTACGGAATGGATTCCAGGTCCCACCCAGCATCAGGAACATTCATAACCCACGACGGGAGCTGTCACGCTCTACATGACTCCAGCAGTGACTCAGACAAAAGCCGCGCATTTGTGACAGCTCTGGTGGGGTCGTGGCATTTCGGAAGAAGAGCCACCTCTCAGATCACACCATGATCCCTCTCTTCAAACTTCAGCCAGTCCTTCCAGAAAGTCATATTCGATATTAAACTCATCGTTACACTTGATCTTGGCCCAAAGGGCACATCCCCCCTGGTTGCTGGCTACACAATATTTGTGCATAAACAAAATCGTTCTGCCATTCACTCCAGCCTCTTTTCCTAAGCCTTGTCTCATTCGATAATTTACTGGCAGTTCCAGAAAACACTCTGGCTTCAGTAGTAAGGAACTTTAATTGATTTGCTGGTGTCTGGAGCTATGTTAAAATAGAGAGTCAAATGCTAGAGGGGATTTGCTGCTGTGTGTGCACATAAACTTCAGAGAGCTGACTAGGGGCCAGCAGCTCTCCCCACCACCCCTTCGTTCCCAAAATATAAACTCTTGTGGCTTCAAGCACCTGCAGCACGGCTGGGGATGACCTTCTACTTGAACTGCTCCCAGGAAAAGCACAGCAGGAACCCAGCAGGAAGGGGGTTGCACTGCTTGGAGCCATCAGGAGCTTCCAGTTGGGCTTTGAACTCATGGGATTCCCTTCCAAATGAGCAGATGCCTTCTAAGTTCTACGAGAAGACTTCTTGGGGTCAAGATGATGACAATGGGTACATGAGGGTTGGGGACCAAGGGCCAGAGAGAAGACCAGGCAAGCAAGGAGGCGAAGAGCATCGCTCTCACCATGACCACAGCTCACATCAGTTTTGTTGTGGTTTCACAGGGAGCCTCCGCCCCACACCGAGGAACGTGGGCACCCTCCAGGACAAACCCCACAGCGTCCAACATTGGGTCTTCCCTGCCCTTTCTTTTAGATCTTGGCATTGTGGTCCCACAGCAAGAGGAAAGGGGCAGGTGAGAGCCCAGAGGGGCCGAGGGAAGGAAAGCTGCCTCCACACATCACTGTCAGAGTGTTTATTTATTTATCACGTAACGGTAGTTACAGCTGGAAAAAAAAGCAGGATGGGGATTGCTGCCAGACAATGTATCTAGGGAGATGTTTTGTTAGTGCCACCAGCTGTCCCCTCGGAATAGAGAGCACATCTGAGCCATGACTCACGCAGCCAGTGTCTTATTTCACTCTCGCGTCTATCCAAAAATGTTCCTCCAACCTGAGAATGCAATAAAAGTCAAAATTCCTGGCAAGGAATTTTGCAGTCAGGTCTTTTCTCCTGCCCCTTTGTCATCAGGAAACTGTAAGAGCATTTTAACTTCGGGGAAGTAACTCCTGCTGCAATTAAATGAAGAGCAGACAACCTGCCCAGGAGACAGGTCACGGGAATGCAGTACTCTACGTGAGATACTTATTTAAGATGGGGAAAATGTTGTCAGATTAGTCAGAGATGCTTCTAAATCAGTGGGGAAACACTTCTGGACTTGGATGGATCCAATACTCCATTAAAGCCAGTAAGCTTCTCCCAGGAGAGGTCAGGGTTAGCCTTGCCTTGTCAGCAGTCACCTTTGCTGGCAGTGTTCCCGTGCAGACAGGCCTTCAAACCTTACTGTGGGTTTGGTGTCTTTGAGGTCTACCCTTTCCCATCACTTCATCTGCTTCTCTACAGGCATTCTGGCCCTGACACCCCACCACAGCGAAACCAGATCTTTAAAAACAGAGGGAGATCAGGCCAGCAGATGTCGGGGGACACATCTGGCAGGGGATGATGGAGAGCAGGCTCAGGCAGGAAAGCATAGCTTGGGTTTGAGCTGCTGAGATGGGGCTGGCTCAGTGGCCGATCCCAGGGTGCAGGGTTGGGGTCACCCAATTGTTTTCCCTTGTTGGAGGTGCTGCTCCTGGAGAGGATTATCTACAGGAGAAGAGTTTGCACCCACTGGCTGCATCCAGATCACTGGGCATGGGGAGAAACCACCAGGCTCCGCTGGAAACCAGCATGATTTGGCCCTTGCCATGGGGAAAGGGATCAGGGAGAGGCCACTGGGGCTGGTTCTCATCCTCCCTGCGCCAGGAGCTGTGGTGCGTGCACATCTCTTGTGCCTCTTGGGTGGCTGTGCAGGGCTCTCCAAGCAGAAGGAAGTTCATTGTCAACTAAATACACCATTAAATCAGCAGGGAGATGGGCAGGGTGGAGGGAAGCCTTCAATAAAAATGCTAGCTGGCAAGCACAATGATTTTCGTTAACCCAAGTGCCATCAGGAGGGCCCTACGTGAGGTTGAGCCACATCCCCCCTCGCACCTCTCGGCACCCGTGCCCCGGCTCCGACTCTAAATGAGTTGATGGACAAAGTATTTCCATCACTGGCTTCAGCCATCAGGCCCATGCATACACCCAGGAGCCCACTGCGGGGGAACTGGGGTGACTCAAAAATAAGCAAACAAAACCCATCAAAGCTTTCATTCCTAGGGCTCTACCACCAAATGTCAGATGGGCAGCAGCTCCGTGGCGTCCCTTTATATTTTTGGCGCGGGCAGACGCCGCAGGGGGGTGGATCGTGACTATTTAGTGCACTGCCCTAGATGGAGCTGCGAAGCAGCTGGGGAATAGAGGCAGAATCCCAGTGGCACATTCCCCAGATTAGATTAGAGCTCAGCCCTGAACCCTGCAGAGGGGCCAAGCCAGTGAAAGCTGAAGGCTGCAGGAAAGATGGGACCCAAGCCGGCAAGAGCTTCCAAAAATAAAGAAAAGTGGGTCAGAGGGACTGAAAGAGGGGCTGGAATGCTTCTTTGAAGTATGAGGGTAAGAAGGAAACAAGCTGTCAGTCATCAAGAGAGGATTCCCATCCCCAAAAACACTGCCTGAAATGTCAGAGGTGAGAGTAATTGGACAGGGGGGTTGGAATTTGAGCATCGCTACCATGCAAGAGGAAAAACACTACACCTGCCTGCCAGGAAAGTATTTTAAGCTCAAAAAATAAATAAAATTCTGCACCATGAAAATGAAAGACCTATGTTCCACGGATAGGATGTCTTGGAACTTGTCAAATCCTTGATTGCGCTGTTGTCACAATACTCTCCATGCCAGCTGTGGCAGTCATCAAATAAACAACTTCTCATCACTAGCAAACACTGCGGGAGCAGAAGGGGGGCTGCTCTGTCCCCAGAATGACTGTGTTTCAACGATGTCCCTAATGAAATGCTACAGAGAATACTGTAGCACAGAAAGGCAGGCTCTTGTTAGCAAGGGGGGCTTGAAACAGTAGCCAGAATGAATTATCTACAGTAATATATTATTTATTATCTATGATAATGTATTATTTATTATCTACAATAATATATTATCTGCCCAACGGCATAAATTTATTTCACTTTACGATGCTGCAGACCTCTCTAAACTCTCTAAAGAGCTGACTCCAACAGTATCACAAAGACTGAGTTTGGGCCAACAGCAGGTGTTCACATCTATTTGGTTTCTACAGAACACGGTTCCTCCTCCTCAACCCAAGAGCAGCTTTTCCACCAAGTACAGACTGAACACTCAATCAAATAAAGCTTAATATTTCCTGTTTATCCAAATCTTGATGACGATGGGTTCTGAACTAAGCGCAGAATCCAAGATGCTGGAGGTTGGATTTCCAATAGGCTTTGGCTAAAACACAAGTTCTGCACAGCTACACATTCTCCATTTACTTCCACTCTCATGGCACAGCAGGATTAGTCTCTGAGAAAAACCTTACTCAAGTTTTCATTAGGCTTGGCTCATGTGGGATTTATACAAACTGTAAATGATTTAAATTTAGAGAAATGGGAAGAATTTAACATAATCCTGAAGGGAAGAAAAATAAAAGAGAGATAACCCCCCCCAACTCAAACACATAAACCCCTTTTTAGAGCTCATGTGAAAGCCACGTTACCCCTGAGCATCCCTCTAAGTTACTGCATCCTCTTCAGGAAATCTGCTTGATACGGTGCCCAGCAAACCAACCATCCCAAACTCGCCCCAATAAAATCTTTATAGTCCTTCTCATTTCTCTTTGCACGAAAGGCAGGTTCCAAACCCACACTGGCAAATCCCAGTTAAGTCCCTCACCAGAATATCTCCAGTACCCTGGTCCTCAGCACGCTGCTGACACCAGTCCCAGTTATCACTGCACACCCCTCATCCCTCTCATCACACCCCCATGACTTCCCGGCTCCAGGGCTATCGCCCCTTCGACATCTGCATCTTCTGCAGCAGCAGCAGAGGTGATGGAAACAAAAGAAATACCTCAAGAATCACTAAACCCAGCAGTTTTCAGCTGCTTCCTCTCACCCAGCACGCTGGGTGCTTTTCAAACCTTCAGAAAACAGAGAGGAAAAACTAGAATACTCAGCACACACACCTGGAATTGCCACACACCAGAAACCCTGCCCCACTGGGAATTATAAGACCGACTTTAAAACATGTGGGAGAAGGTTCTGGCTTGCACTTACACCAGTACTATATGACAACACCTTCAACAAGGAAGATTTCACCCTTTTCAGCCTCTGGTTTCATTGTCCCTGCAAAGATGAGCAGGGTGGAAGGAAAGGCAGGTCTCCTGCTTCCCTGAGCACTCCTGCTGCAATATTCCTGGTGGCCCATGAGGCCAAATCCACCACCAACAGGGATTTTTCAGCAAATCAAACAGGGGCTGCCCCTTTCCCCTCTTGCCTGAGCCAAACCAGTGGTCCTTCAAGGTCAGCAATGTAATAGCCTGGCAAAAGAAGGTGCACGAAGGAGCTGCCAGCTCCATCTCGCCAGCTATCTGTCACACCAATGGATAAATAGATAGTTCTGCTTCCAGGATTTTCCATCCTTTGCTTAACCCGCCCACAGTGAAGTCGTCACTTAATTTTAAATTAAAAGGGGAGCAAGAGGGATTGTTAAAAAGACCTGGAGAAAGCAAGGGAAGGAGGCGACATCTGAGAGCCCTGGGTCATCCTACCCCATCCAGCCTCTATCGTCGCTGCTTTGTTCCATATTTAGCTCCTGACAACTGTGCCTAGTGCAGGAACTCCCAGCTCTGGTTTTTCCCTCCTCCCTCCGTTGCCTCCTCTCCCTTTAGAGCACTCAGAAACTGCTCTTTCTTTTTCCCCAGTGGCCATAACTTAATAGCCCAATACCCGAGAAGATGGCAGAAAAGCAGGAGGAGCCCAGCAACGCCCAGAACGGTGAACCTGACAACGCAGAAGAGGGCGAGGAGAAAAAGAAGAAGAAGGTGAAGCGGGAAGATCTGCCACCCTTTGAGATTGTGACCGGGTAAGAGGTTTAGATATAAATACCTGAAGTGGGGACGTTCAAAGACCTCTCTCTCAGCTCTTGTGTTGAGTAATTAAAGCTGGTGCCTTCAGCCAGGGCATTTCTGAGTGTTCTTAAATGATCTAAGTGTGGCTTTCAGCGTTGTGAGATTGTGAATTTTACAGAGGACAGATTCACAGCAGGCAGGCAGACAAATCTGTTTGTTTTATACAAGAAGGTCTGTTTCTACAGCTTTGGCTGATTCCTTACAGTGCAAGTAGTCCCAGCGACTGCAATGGATCACTTGCCTGATGATACCGGGATGGAAGGTATTGGCTCCTTGATGAGCACTGAATATTGATTTCTTGGTGTGATCAATGGCTCTTGTCTGAAAGTTTCTCTATCTGTGGATTAGGAAAAATACCCCTGCTATGGCTGATTTGCTTTATGGACCTAAAGGATAGGTTTTTCAAGAGAGCTTAAAGTCCAAATTTTCAAGGGCTCCACACCCACAGCTGGAGACAGACGTTCAAAAAGCCCAGCTCACAGGAAGGCACCAAAACAAGAGGCAGTTTTCAAGATAGCAAAGCAGCAGCAGCTCCTTTTGCTCCAGTGAGTCTGGCCTTTCACAAAGGCAGATATAAGAGATCTACACGGAGGCTGAGCTCTGTCAGACACAACTGACATCTGCGACTAGAAAAAAAACCAACAACCAAACAAATACCTCACCATCTATTTAATCTTCTATCTCCAAGCATTTGAAAATGCTCATTGTTGTAGCAGCAAGATTCCCCACATCATTCTTCCCTCTGCTCCCCAAGGCAGCGTTCCCAGCGCATAAACCAAACCCACGATTTCTTCCAGCTGCTTGAATGTAAATCACAAGCCAGGCTCCAAAATCCCACTTGGAATCCTTCTGCCTGTGACGTGGTCACCGGTAAGAAAGATTTTTAAGATGTGAAAACCAATTGGCTGGCATTTCTGAAAACCACACATGAGGCAGGACAGCACCCGTGTCTGATCTCACACAGTGGGGTTACATTCCTGCACAGGGCTGAAAAAATACCATTTTCTTTTTAATACGTGTCTGTTCTGACAAATCCCTCGTGGGGTGGGGCTGTTCACAGCCTTTGGTCTCTGTCAAACACAATCATAGCAATAACAGACATCTGCTAGAGCTGGGACTCAAAAAAAGCACATCCCTCTGCTAGGAATGGAGCTAAGACACCAAAAATCGTTTATCTCAGCCATTGGACCAACAACACGTGTGGTGACAGCTTCTAGTCATTAAGATACATCCTAAAAAACAAATCTCAATGAAGGAAATGACATTTTTCAGCCTTACAGCACTCACCTCACAACTAGAAATGCTGAGGAATTGAGCAGCGTCTTCAAACTTCCTTGCTAACCCAAACAGCCTGGGCAGGAATCAGGGATGGAGAAATACTTTCTGGGTGTCATCCTGCAATGAAATTATTTGTTGAAATGACAAGGGTGTTGCAGGATTTGACAGGATTTTCCATTCTAGAAAGGTCCCAGCAAGAATACGAGGGATGATGTGCCCCATTAGGTTTTGAGACATTCAGAAAACCCCTAAAGATCCCTATTTAATGATGATCTTCAGAGGAGGAGAATGGAGGATTCAATTTTTAGCTTCCTTTCCACCGCAAGCAAGCTGTGTGGCTTTTTCACTGGATGATCTTCAAGGTCCCTTCCAGTTCTAACTATTTGATGATTCCAAGATGTGAGCAGGAAAAGGGATAGCAACAGGAAAACCTAAACCCACGGAGGAGCAGCTGCTCCCCTGGGATTGCAGTGGGCAAAAGTGTTGGAACAAGAGTGATGGAAGGAAACTTTGGGTAATGCTTTTCTAGGGATGAGTTAAAATCTACATTACGGCATCTCCTACGTTAAGCTGGTACCAGTTGAATTTCACATTCTATACCCTGATACCAAAAGGTTTATGTTTCTGAAATGAAAGTACCCAGAGGGAGGGTCCCTGGTACCTATTTAATTCCCTCCTCATCACAACACTGTTTGGAAAGTGCTTATAAACCAACTTTCTTCTGATTATTAATTTATTAGTTATATGTTAAAGGGTGAGAACGAGGAAGTAAAGCAGAAATCCTAAAGGACCCTAAAAGAGCTACAGAAAAATCCAGCAATTTTTGCTTTCACTTTTAAGAAATAAGCTGTGAGCTTAGCCTGTGCTTTGACCTGGTATGATCACAGGGTTTTCCTAATTATTTACAAATTTTCAGCCAATAAAGCCAGTTATGTGAATTATGAGAAAACACACAACCGCAACTGGGGAAGCACTTAAATTCAATTAGACTGCATCGCAGTTTTAGCCCTTGGATTAGGGACATCTTCTGACACACAGCCAAGTTTTCAAGCTGTTGCTTACAGCTCTATGGAGCCCAGCTTACAAGAACAACATTTAGAACCTAATCACTCTGCTTAAAAATATTAACCCCTTTATTGTCAACATTCAGCTCAAAGGAGCCTTAGATAAATATAAGCCCCATCCGTGCACGTTTCCTGACATTTCAGTAGACACATTTATTTATACTTTCCCCAGGGTGTAAATGAGGTTCCTTGGAGCAGCCATAAATCCTTGGTTCCTCTTACTGTTGACCATTAAGGACTTTCCATAATCGATACTCCCAGCACGAACGTGTTTATCTGTGAAGAGTTTTCAAAGAACAACCAAAAGGGCACCGCTTTATTGGCTCAGATATCTAAGACTGTAGTATAAATAGCCATTGAACAAAGATTTAAATCCAAAGGGTATGTCCTACTAGTTCACAGCATCTTTTAGATAATAAAAACATGGGATTATCTCATTAGAAGTTCTCCTTCTCTCCTACCCAGCACAGGAGTGTCAGGCTCACTGCAGTATTCCCCAGCCCACCTTATCTCACCTCAGCAAGTTTAAAAACATGTGTTGTTCAGCCCAGGACAGTTCGTACAGACTGAGGTTTCTGCCTCAAAATTCCAATCTTTTCCATCTCAACATGATCCAAGAGAGATGATGGAACACATTGCCACCCAAAAGCAAACACCTTGATTGTAGAAAAATCACACAGAATGATATAGGGTTGGAAGAGACCTCTGGAGATCATCCAGCCCAACCCCCTGCCAAAGCAGGTCCACCCAGAGCAGGTCCCACAGGTGGGGTTTGAATGTCTCCAGAGATGGAGACTCCAGCACCTCCATTTAAAGATCATCTTCAGAGAAACAGGGGAATGAAGATTTTGGCTTTTACCCTTCGCTGTAACTGAGCTGTGTGACCACCTGCATCCTATTCTTGGAGTAAGGGGACCATTAAAAGTATTTGTAACAGTTCAGTGCCCAGGAATGATTTTTAAAAGAACTTTCTACACACATAAAACTTATCTGCAAGTCTTCCACTGAATAGGATGGCTTTACTGTAGTGGGAAGTGGCAAGAAAACTTCACTAAATGCAAGACAAAACAAAAGCAGAAAAGCAATTAGCCCAGTCACTGAAATAGCTGGTATTTGTGGAATTTTACAAATTGCAAAGTCAACATGCAAAACACCACATTTATGTTCAGCATTTACAGCAGTACAGCCTCCAGCATAAAAAATGAGATGGGAACTCACATCTCTGAGGCATTTTTTGTTACCATTACTGCTACTTAATGTTGGAACAACAGAAAAATATGGGTAAAATAGAGATACTCTTACCATTTGCACACCACCTGTCATTGCAACATGGGAAAATAGGAATGCCAAGAGCTGGCCACTTACTCAGAATCAGTCTACTCAAAGCTAGGCTCGAGTTTCCAAAGAAGTTGGCTTAGTTCATGGAATTGTCCGAGTTGGAAGGGACCGCTAGAGATCATCCAGTCCAACTCCCCTGCTAAAGCAGGATTGCCCAGAGCACATCCCTCAGGACTGAGAAAAACACTTCCATCCTTGGAATTGTTTAAGACCAGGCTGGAAGGGGCTTTGAGCAACCTGCTCTAGTGGGAGGTGTCCCTGCCCAGGGCAGGAGGGCTGGAATTGGATGATGTTTGAGGTCCCTTCTAATTCTAACCATTCTATGATTCTATGATTGCATCCAGGTGGGGCTTGAGAGTCTCCAGAGAAGGGGACTCCACACCCTCCCTGGGCAGCCTCTGCCAGGGCTCTGCCACCCTCACCCTAAAGAAGTTACTCCTCAGATTCAAATGGAAATTCCCGTGTCCCAGCTTGTGCCTGTTGCCCCTTGGGACAGTTGTTGTAGTGGATACAGTGATTTCAGGGGTGTGTTTTGATGCTCAATTGTGTGTAGAGAGTTTTAATTTACCTAAATAAACAATACAATTACTGTATTGCAATAGTTATGAAGGTCGTGTGCCGAGGCTGCTCTAACTCACAGGTAAGATCTCGCAGCACCAGGCACTTCAGTACATTTGCAGTTTTACAACACACGTGGGTTGGTCCTGCCCATTCTTTCACTGCTGAATCACTCACTATGGGGTTTTCCAGTTCCTCCCAGGACTGGAGGCTCCATGTCTAAATCCCTACTGCTTGGGAAGAGTCACATAGCAAGGACTCAGCGTCAGCCCTGCCAGGACAGAAGTTTACACTCCACACTTGTGCTGAAACGTCCTCCCTGCCCTGGTTTGCACGGGATTAAGCAGATTCTCACTAACTGGCAGACACAGCTCAGCGATTGCCTACATACCCACGACCAGCAAATTTTCCAAGCTCTCAGCCAGCTACTTACAGACTTGGAAAATGCCCTTAGCTTTGTTTATACTCTTTATCAGAAACTTATTAATTAAGCTGATACATATTCCACGTTGCTAGGAGGGCAGATTTAGGTGAACATCCCAGATAATCTTAGAGATGCTGAGATAAGCAATAAAAATCCATCTAGAAGCCTGAATAAATACACCTCTGAGTGGATACATCCTGGAACAGACCACAACAGCTCAGCCAAACACACAGAGCCCATCTCTGCACCCACGGAACCGCTTTGCAGTCAAGAGTCTTAAATCAGTAACAAGCTTCCAGGGGGCTCTGACGTGCTACATTTAAATACATGATGATGTTATTTTAAAACAACTTAATGTAGCCTTAACAAACTCAGCTCTGAAACAAGGCAATGGGCAGCCTGCATCAGAGACAACAGAGCTAGACTTGAAAGAAATCTTTAATTAAAGAATCACTAAGACATTAACCAAAGAGCCTTTCATTACATTGGATGTAAAGCAGGAAAAATGGTATTCTCAGAAGGCTAGGAGAGGAGGAAACGGCCTCAAGTTGCACCAGGGGAGGTTCAGATTGGATATTAGGAAAAATTTTTACATGGAAAGGGTTATTAAGCCTTGGAATGGGCTGCCCAGGGAAGGGGTTGAGGCACCATCCCTGGAGGGATTTAAAGGACAGGTTGACATAGTGCCGAGGGACATGGGTCAGTGATAGGTTTTTATCAGTTAGGCTGATGGTTGGACTCTGATCTTAAAAGGTCCCTTCCAACCCAGACAATTCTATGATTCTCTGTGGGTTTTTTTTTTGTCTGAGAGAACAAGAGAAAGGAGTTTGTGGAATAAGAGGCACTGTGCTTAATTAGAAACCAATAATGCTCTTTAATAAAATCAGTAGCAGCCTTGCTACTGATTTTAGAACCCAAGACTCTCTCTAACAGGTAATTTTAAATCATCTAATGCAAGGGAGGGTCAAAGCACCAAGAAAAGGATGTATTCTTTCTGGGTCACTTAGAAACTGTGCAAGCCAGCACAAGCTTCCCTTATCCAGGCTTGTGCAAACTCTCAGTGCAAACCAGAGAACCATAAACTAAATCATACCAAAGCAAGCATGATTTATTTGCTCATTAATCAAAATACAAGTCTGTATTCACGCTACTGCTTCTCATCCCCCATTAATACTCTGCTGGCTAAAACAGTAACAGCCTGGAAAGCTCCCAAACAGCCTTTTCTATTGTTTCAGTCCTGTCCTGCACAGTTCTCATCTCAGTAGACTTGAACAATGTAAGGGCTTGATTATGACGTTTAAGAAGAAGCTGAAAACCTCCTTCTATAAAATTTCTAAAGCCAAACTCGTATTTAAACCTCCACTGTCAGGAATCAATGATACGTGGAAAGATTTACAGTGGTCCTTGCCCGACAGCAACGGCAGATATTCCCAGTCCAGATGCAATTTTATGAACAAAACTGCTTCGACTCGTACATCTTGTTGCATGTAGAAGAGTAATGATCTTCCTCTCTCAGCACAAAGTAAAACTGTGCCAGCCCAACCGCATCCACTCTCACACCATTTGGCTGGTGCAGGACATGGATATTCCAAGTATTCATCTCTAAAATGATGGGAAATCCAAAGCAGAAGCAGGACCTGTATCTCCAGGCCTTTTACTGCAGATCTGTGCAGCAGGATCAAACAGACCCAAGATACTACAGTAGTATCATAAAGAATTAAATAGAGAGGGTGTTCTATCACATTTTAACTGCCTCAAAAGCCAAAAATGCCACAGGACTTTGGCAGCAAGAAAATTCCTGGCTGCGTTAAGAGAAGTCTGGAATACCCACACACTGAAGAGAAACTTCCAAAGCTTTGGAAGTGGAATTCAATATTAATAGAAAAATGTATTTAAACTTTAAAAATACTGCCAGAGAAGCTTGACAACAGCTATAATTTACCCTGAGTTATGCATTTAGACGGCATGCTATTTCCAATTCTTTTCTAAGCAAAAAGCCATTTGCTTACAGTACATAATGCAACATTCAGAGCCAGGTATTACATGCAGAGCCCCTAAGTGCCTGTTCCCTGTTTTTTCTGCTCAGTTGTTCCCATTTCAGCCCCTCTGACTTGAATCTGATGTTATTTGGGGCTTTTGATGCTATTTTAGCAAAGCCTTATCCACCACGCTCCACGGGAAGACATCCACCAATTTTAAAAAGCATTGGATCCAGCTCTCCACAAACACCTCTCCCTCCTGACCTGCCACTCTCCCATACCAGCATCTCCCACCAGCAAACTGCCACCAAAACCAGGTGTCCTTCCCACATCACTAAACGAGTCTAACATCCTGATTTTTATTCTCTCCACTCTTTTCCCTACCACTCACTCCCACTGTCTCTGGAGACAGCCTGAGATGCTGCATCACAAATTGTTCTTCCCTCTCAGCAGCACGACGCTTCGCCGCTTCCTCCTGCAGCCTCATTGCTCTCCCCAATTAAAATTTCCAAGAGTCTGAGCATCTCTCCTGACCTTTGCTCAGTGAACCCCCTGGAGGGGCCTGACATTATAATCTGACTATAGATGAGACAGGGATGAATAAGACACTTACTGTTTTACAAAGATTCATTATCGCCTCGCTGGGAATATCAAGGTTATAGGTCCACCTAAAGCTCAGAGGAGAGGATTACAACACGCCAGAAGATTACTGGTGTGTAGTAAGTGAAATGTTGTGTTGCTACTTTTCATTATTTCACTTTTGGTTCCTCTGTGCAGCCTTCACTCCTATCCTTTGTAACATTTAGCAGGTCACCAGGCACACTGGCAGCAATATCTTTTCCACCCAAAATCCTTCAAGGAGGAGTTCTTGCCCTGCTGTATGTACTCCGCAGTAGATGCTACAGGGAGCCATCAGGAAAACATGCTACTCCATCAGAAAGGACCAGGCACTATGAGACAACACAGTTCTCCTTTTTCACCTCTACAGTCAGCAACACGTAAAAGCTACACCCAGTATTTGAAGGGGCTCATTTTAACTTCCCTAAATACCAGCTGACTACCCTGTTTGGGTGAGACAGGGCTGCAAAGACATTACTCACCACCACGATTCCCAGAATGGAAAAGGCACCCAGCAAATTAGAAAAAAGGACCTAAAGTTTATCAGTAGTATCAAATCTCAGTAGGAAGTATACTTTATCATAGCAAAGTTTGATTCAATCTCAGGTATTTTATTAAACCAAAGTTACAACATAATCCTACTCAATATTGGTATTCAGCTGAAACTGGGAGAGTAAAACTAGAGCATGTTAAAACTGCAACTAGTCACTGCCTCTGCTCAGAGGAAATCTGGACTGCAACAGCACTGGGGGTAAAACATTAATTAGTAATGCCAGAGTTACCATCCTAACAATTTAGAACAGATCCAGAGATTGACATCACCTGAAAGAACTATGCTAATAGCCTAAAAACAGTAAAAGTCTCCAGGTGCATTAAGACAAGGAAAGTGCTAATTGCTGTCCCTCCTTACCAGCAATCAATAACACCAAGAAATACGTTACAGAAACAAGTTACTCTCCAAATACTTCAATGCAGATACCAGAAATTACCAGCATAAGTTTGTCAAATTTAAGGGAAAAAAGATCAGGTAGTGAGAATGGGCCTGGAAATACCACCATGGAGCAGAAATAGCGGAATTTCTTGTTATTTTTAAATGTATTTTTATCCTCCTATTGAAAGACATCTCCTTTTAAGGAGAAATACAGCCATCACAGATGCATTAACTTGTCCAGGCTCACACACAGGAACCAAACCCCACATATATATATATTTATATACATAAGACCTTTATTATCTGCCTCTAAGATGCTTCTCTCCTCTCCATTCCCTACAGGGAGCGCCTCCCAGCAATATTTTTCAAATTCCAGTTCAGGAACGTGGAATACAGCTCAGGCAGGAACAAAACCTTCCTGTGTTACGTTCTGGAGAGCCAAGGCAAAGAGTCAGTGACTTCTCGGGGTTACCTGGAAGACGAGCACGCAGCTGCCCATGCAGAAATGGCTTTTTTCAACACAATTTTACCAAAATGTGAATCCAGCCTCCGCTACAACGTCACCTGGTACGTCTCCTCCAGCCCCTGCGTGACCTGCGCGGATCGGATCACCGAGACCCTGAAGAAGAACAAGAACCTGCGGCTGACAATCATGGTAGGGAGGCTCTTCATGTGGGAAGAGCCAGAGATGCAGGCTGCCCTGAAAAACATGAAGTCAGCCGGCTGCAAACTGAGGATTATGAAGCCTCAAGACTTTGAGTATGTCTGGCAGAACTTTGTGGAGCAGGAGGAAGGAGAGGAAGCCAAATCTTTCGTGCCGTGGGAAGACATTCAAGAGAACTTCCAGTATTATGAGGAAAAGCTGGCTGAGATTTTACACTGAAGTTCACGTGAGTGAGGATTGCCAGTTGGTCACCCATTTCCTTCCATTAATATCAGACTCCTGTTTTTAATTCAGGTTGTTAAAGGTGTAACCCAGAGCCAATTTAAGTTCCTGTTATTTTCACATGTACCTGAATACTGAAAATAATTCAAGGCAGTACCTTGCCCCTCCAAGGGTAGTAACACCGCAGCAGGCTCCTCTGCTGCGGACACCTAATGGATTTAGAGCTTTTTTCTCTCCTACTCCTCAGAGTAACCACCTCCAGGAACAAAACCATCCTGAGGTCACCAGGTACAACAATACCTCATTGTTCCCCACGTGCGTAATATTCAGGATACACGTGGAAACAGTGACAGGAATGGAGAGAAAAGGGGATTTCCTTCACCCCCCGGATCTAGCCTGAGGGAAAAAAAAACAACCAACCAACCAGTAAAGGAAATGAGTTATTCCACTGCAGAATTCCCTTGTGTTTGTTTTTACATGATTCACTATTTAAGCCATAAAACACAAAAGCATTTGAAGCTTCTAACACGTCTCTTTTTGCTACCCCAGGACCAATTCAAAGAAGATCTATGGAGAGAGGTGCGACACTCAGACACCTGGGACACTCCTGCTTTCCCAAGCTTTGAATCTAGCAGGATGGAGTATCAACTTCTGGAAGACTCAGCCCTGAGGGACTACAACTACATACATACAACACAGATCTGTGGTGTTTGGGATTGTTTTGGTTTATTTTGTTCCTTCCTCCCCACCCCAAACAAACCCATGTTGCCTCTGCTGATAAGAGAAGGCAAGGTAGAGCGCGGTTAAAGCCTTGAGTGAGATGGATTGCAGTGGACCTACAGGAAAAGGCCTCAAATGCTGGGACAACTTCATAAGAAAAGACCTTAGATCCAAGTTGCCAATTAGATAAATGCATTTAGAAAGCATATAATTCATACAAGTTAAAGAGATTTAAAATAAATAAAGGTTTTCTTCCTCTATCGATAATCAGAGCTGTGATTTAAATTAGGGCTACTCTAAATTATGATGGAACCCCAAATACTTGATTTCTAATACCTTCTTCCCCTCGTTCAGTGATGCTTGTGATATAAAAGTGAGAAAAGCAAAGTGAAATAAAATTGGAAGTCACTGCAAAAACCAATTGCACTGTTTATTCTTTCTTCTCTATTTGCAAGAGACCCTAAATTTAATGTGACAAGTGAGACATCCCGGGACAGCCACATATGAAATATTTTGTAGTTGAAGTACAGCGTGATGAGAAGGGAGAATGACTATATGCCAAAAAAATTCCAAGAGTGCACATAAATGTGGAAGACAGAGAGAATGGGAATATCACTTTCCACATAAAACAAGGCACAGACCAAACAAGGGTCAGAGGGACCCTCATCAGCTTAAAAACATCAGATAAGGTTTGTTCTTCCCATCATTCCTTCACCTTGATTTCTCCAGCACCATCACAGGCTGGAACAGCATCAGACACAGACACACACATCAAAGCCCTGATTGCACCCGTCTCTTACCTCTGGCAACTGCACTCAATTCTGGCATAAATTTTCCAGGCAGAAAAACCAAGCGACAATGAGAAGACCTTTGTGGAGCCACTGTGGATTTCAGCTCTTTGCCACTAGATTCAAAAAACAAACATAAATAAGGGTAAGGGCTAAATCAATGAGGAGCCTCGAGGTCCACTCTCCACCAGCTCAATACTCCAAGTTCCTATTTGTCTTACTGAGTTTATTTATTATTTTTTTTTCTATTTAGCTACAGGAATTATCCACCAAAAATAAATTTACAAAGAATGGCCAACAAACAAGGACAATAATAAGTTCTTAAAGACACAAACAGGATTTGCAGGTGGGCATGGGCAAAAAAACCACACAGCAAAGATTAACCCACAATGCTAAGAACAGAAAACACTTCATCATTCAATTCACAGTGAAAACGAATTAGGAACCACAATTTTCTCAACTGTTACATCCCATCTTTTAGGTTTATTCAACCTATCTGGAATTTTTCTGGGAATTCAGTATGAGAGGAGTCAAAAAAATTTGTTATTATGGGAGGGTGGGGAAAGCCAAACATAAAGGAAGGGCAGAGTATGTGATAGCCTTCAGAACCAGAACCAAGCTTTCAAAAATCAAGTGTTTACCAATGATCTGATGAACCAAGCATGTTATCAATTTGCTTTGGCTACTGATGACACCAAACACCAACCTACAGCTCAGCTACAAATGCAGTAAGAAAAGAAACAGGAAAAACAAACCTTGAACTCCATGTTATAGCACATCACTCACTCACATGTGGGTTCTCAGGGAGTCAAGTTCTGCAGACTATACCAATTATACGGTATAAAACATACCCACAAGGTGTCTTTACACACCTCCAGTGCCCTCTTTCAAACCTCAGGTTTCCTCTAGAATAAAGCCACGACAGACACAGGTGGGTTTTTCAGAAGGAGGGTGCTGTGACCTGACAACAGAGCACTCCAGCTTTTTATTTAGTGTTGACAGCATGATTCTTAGGGAGTACAACCTCATAACAAAACACTGCATTTGTTTCCAGCAGGTAGAAGTTACATTTTTAATCCTGTAAAGAACAAAGGAAACTGTATGCCAGATATAACATTGCAAAACTTCTAAAAAACACGAAGTGACAGGGCTCCAGAGCTCATCATTATCAACCATAACGACACACCACCAAATACCTGAGCAGAGACAGCTCCGGTTTCACTCTGCAGAGGAGCTGCCAGGTCTAAGCAGAAGTTCTAGTGCTGGCTCTGTGGAGGACCAGTGACACCTGGTGGCTTGCTGGGGCAGACTGGGAACTCCTTGAGGGTTACCACAACACCCCTGCCTTCTCCAGAGGCTCCCAAATCGGCTGCTCTAGAGCTTTTTTTACTTTTAAATGTTGTTCATATAAGTCGCTGCCAACACAAGAGTGAGCAACGCTCAGGTGAAGAATGTGCTCAGCATGCAGTTCCCCCCCCATCAGTTAAGGGGTTCCCACCCCTGAAAGTGGGGGGAAACAGGGCTCTCTCTAAACCCTTTCGCTCACAGACTGTAAACTGTGATCTTTATATCAGTGTCTTCAAACACTTGGTCAAGTATCGCTGAAACTTTACTCCAATCCAGGCGATCAAGTCCACATCCAATCCTGAAAAATAAGACACCAAAACAACTTTAATGACCTCTTCTGGAGCACACTAGGAACAATTAGCCCTTCACGCAGCTACAGTTTTACACAGCACTAACTCAGCTCACCATAAATCAATGTAATGCACTTAAAACAAGGAAAACAAGCAAGCCTGTGTGTTCTGTTATCATTTAAACACACTGGGAAATACAAGTTTCATTTGCACAGCTGCAACAGAAGAAAAGTGGATACTTGAACTCTTCTTTCACAGCAGGGGATTATCTCTCAAACACCCTTCTATGCAGGAAACACTGAAGCATTTACACCACAGTAATTAATTTTCTTACCTAGGCATGGAAATGTCAGTGACTCCGTTGTTCAGGCAGTGAGCTCTCATGGCTTCCAAGCTCTGGCGCATACTGTCGTATGTCGGCTTGTGAGAAGCTTTCTTCTTCGTAATCTAAAGCATAAATATAAAAAAAGGTCAGTTTTGCCCTCAGCATGATCACCACTAAATTTTCTTTTTAAAAAAAAACACAGAATCAGTGAATCGTCCGAGCTGGAAGGGACCTCTTGAGATCATCCAATCCAACTCCCCTGCCAAAGCAGGATTGCCCAGAAACCATCACCACTTCTCAGATTCCAAT
The DNA here is from genome assembly GCA_013400375.1 of Thinocorus orbignyianus. Taxonomy (NCBI): domain Eukaryota; kingdom Metazoa; phylum Chordata; class Aves; order Ciconiiformes; family Thinocoridae; genus Thinocorus; species Thinocorus orbignyianus. The sequence goes on along the minus strand of VXBW01007373.1, from coordinate 181,567 downwards.
GGAACTTCCCGTGTTCCAGCTTGTGCCCGTTGACCCTCATCCTGTCACTGGGAACCACTGAGAAGAATCTGGCTCCATCCCTCCTTCAACCCACCCTTCAGATACTTGGAAGCATTAATAGGTCTCCCCTCAGCCTTCTCTTCTCCAGGCTCCAGAGTCCCAGCTCTCTCAGCCTTTACTCATCAGGGAGGTGCTACATTTTACAGCTTAAAATAGTGCAGTTTGGCAGCTACTTCTGTCAATTTAAATTATACATACACACACAAGAACGTGGTTTCACCTTGACTAGCAAGATTTGAGTAGTACAACTCACACTTTGCATTTAAAAGAAACTCAACCCCCCCGAAGTCCTCTTCATCTTATCTAACAGACTTTAGTGACAAGAAAATGCCTGAGTAACATCCCACTCTTACCAGGTAGTAAATATATCGGTCGTCTCTCTGGAGAACTGCCACCTCCCCAGTCTTCTTTTCTGAAGTGATGAAATTAAGGAAGTACTTTTAAAGCAGTTACATCATCCCCCCCGCACCCCAAGCAGCTCAGAATACCCTTACTGCTGCAAACCAAGGTTTCAGAATACCCTTACTGCTCCAAACCAAGGTTTTCCCTGCAGCTCCTGCATGTCCACCCCAGGTGTTACCACTCACGTTGATCCAACAGCTCCTGAACACCTCCAAACTTTTTCTTAAAAAGAACAGCTATGCCTGCACCCATGCGACAGTCCTCACTGATGCAATGAGCCAAGGCGTCCGTCGCAGGGCACGAGAAAAGGTCCCCCTTAACATACTTGATCTAGAAAACACCACAAAAAGAAGGGTAAATAAAAGGAAGTAAGAGTGCTGACTTGGGTCAGAGAATTCTCCCATCACCAGGAACCCAGCAGGTCTGCACAGTGAAGGGTAAGGCACCATGTTTAAGATGCAGTTCACAAGCAAAATGAGTTGCTGTGAGTTATGGACACAATATCCAGACAGCTGTTTTCCCTACAACATCAGTTATGAGTATCAGGTGCCAGTTCAGCAGCCAATCTTACAAAATAAATGCTTAAACCCAAAAATTACATCACAGAGAGAACAACTCAATCAATGCACATCTTCAGCACACTGCCAGTGTGTCAGTGCTTGATAAGCCTACCCAGCAAAGCTCTGTGCTGCTGTACAACACCTGCATTGCTGACATAAGCATAAAAGCACAAGAAATTCAGGAGTTTAAGCTGCTTTCCCTCAAAAAGCTACATGTCACAGCTGGCTGCCACATTAGGGGGACAGGAGAGTCTCTTTACAGTGACACACATCACGGCAGTAGCCCAGGGAACCCAGTTTCTACGCACTCTCTCCTCCTGATCCTTGGAGAAGTGGGTGGCCATGGTAACATGGGCTACATTGAAGACTCCTCCGGCTGGAAATACGACAGAAAGAGAAACAAAGTTACTAAGAATCCCAAACCAGGCAACAAGTTGGTGTGCCACAGGGTACAAGGCTGAATCTACTTCATTTAGGGGACAACTAGGAACGTTATGACACCCCTTGAAACAGAAATGGAGAAGGCCAATGTCCCCTGATATTGGAGTGCAAGCTCTCCTGCCACAACCCCACAAGGCTTAAGGAGACCCCAGCACTGGGTCATCACACAACCAGCACCCGGAGGCCTTCCATCCTCCTCCGAGCCACCCCTGCCCCTTGGAGGAAACCCTTCAGCAAGCCGCACCGGCGGGCACGGCGTGAAGAAGGATGCGCCGAGCCGAGGCCTGCGCCACCAACAACCTCCCCACAGCTCCCCACATCCCCGACCCAGCCTTCCTTCCGCTCCTCCACAGCGGCCCTAGCGCCACGCTAAAATGGCGGCGGCCGTCGCCTCTCTGCCCAGCCCGGAGGACCGCCCTCTCTATGGTATCGCCCAGAACTTTCCACAGGCGGTCACGGCGCATGCGCAGAGCGCTCCGAGGCGGTGCCGGCGGGAAGGAGCATGCGCATTGCCGCGAGGGAGTATGCGCAGTAGGGGCGAGGGGCGGGCGGCGCAGGCGCGGGGCTGGCCCCGCCCTCTCCCCCTCGGCCTATTGTTCGGGGTTGGGCGCCATTTTTTGCGCGGCGGCCGGAGTGGAGGGCGCTGATTGGGTTTC
>VXBW01007373.1:130633-179433 GCA_013400375.1 Thinocorus orbignyianus | reverse complement strand
TCCCTCAGCGAGGGAGGCTGGCGGTGAGGCCTGGCCTCCCTCCTTTCCTTTTTCAGCGGGGATAAGGCCTCAGCCGTGAGGGGCCGCTGGGATGGGAACCGGCAGGGCCCAGCCCCGCCTTTCCACCGGGTGGGGGGAGCATCATCCAGCGGGAGAGTCCCCCCGCCGACCCTGCTGTGGCAGATGGGCCGCTGGCAGCCCCCGGCCGCCCCTCCTCCCTTTCCTCCCCCTTCTTCTTCCTCCCCCACCTCCCCCAGGCAAGGCGGGGGAAAGGTGAGGAGTGTGTTCCCCCCTCCAGCTCCCCCTCGGCTGCCGGTGAAGCGGGTGTGCAGTCCTCCCGCCTCCCCTGAACGCACCTGGGCGCTAAATGTCACCCGCCATGTGCGCCTCTGTGAGGAGAAATGGCCCCTTTCTATCGGTTTTTCTCCCGGAGCTGCAGGGTGTTGCCTCTGCCCGAGGGGACCGTTTCCAGCCCTCCGAGAGCATCCCCGGGCTGAGGCTGTCGGCAATAAAACGAAATCGTCCCTGGGTGAACTCCCCGACTTGCAAGATTGATAGGGAGGTCGGAAACAAAATCTGGGTAGTGCTTATCTTATTCTCCCGAGCAGTGGGAGCTTTGACTGTGGCTTTGTCCCTCCCTGGACTGTTGAGTTAAATCCTGTCCTTGGCTTGGCGTGGTGTGTCTGTTTTCCCCTGGTGTCCTTGGACAAGGATGGTGTGGGAGGACGGGCAGGGTCTGCCCTGGAAACTCCTGCCGATTTAGAAATGTTATTTTTGGGTGCAGCACATTTTGAAATGATGCTTTCAACCGTGCTCGGGTTGTAGCGCAGTTGATCACACTGGCTTGTTCTTGGCATAGCTTGTTTGCCAACAGAACTGTTGATGTAGCTGATACATCTGAGTATGTATATAGTTGATGTATATGAATATATACCGCTAGAACTAGAACACAAAGTCATTTTCATGCAGACAAGGGACCGATGAGGAGGAGTCAAGTGATGAGATCAGCAGAGGGAGGAGCTGCCATTGAAGCAGTTGACTGATCTTTAAAATTTAACTTTGATTCAGTAACGCTGCTGCTCTGTGTTCTTGTGAAGAGAATGAAATAATCTCTTGGAGGAGTATGATCCAGCACGTGTAAAATCTGCTGTTTCTAACTTTGCCCAGAACTAGTGAAGAGAGTTGGGATTGCAAACGATGCTAATATTTAAATAAAGAAGGCAGGGGCTTGGTAGGGGGCTTGTGAAGGAGCATTCCCAAGTTAGAGCTACGCCTGTACTTGGTTGGTTGGTTGTGGCAGTAAGGAAGCCAGAGAACTTTTGGCAGATCCTGTTTAGTGGCATCCTGTGCTTGCTATTGAAATACTTCCCTGAAGAATGAAACGCAGGAGCTGCTTTCTGGCAGTCCCACAGGCATTTAGGGCTGGAATTAAGTATACAGTGCAAAATGGAAATGAGAACTTGGTTGACAGCATCATCTTCAGAAACAACTTGTATCTTTTATTCTGTCAGGCTGTGAGAAGCAGTTACTAAATGGGCCAAAAAGTTAAAATTGCAGTAAAACATAGTGCCTTTCGGTGCTGTAACTGTGTGATCTCCAGGGCTGGTGTCACTACTCCTTACTCTGAACAAAAGAGCTGAGAGGGGCGGATTATTATGGCTGAGAATTACACCCCCTGTAGGGAGCATCCTTCTGGCCTGGCACGACTGGTAAATCATTTATTTTTGTAGGTAGCTGTGACATTTGATGTTAATGTGCCAGAAAACAACAAAATGTGGCATCGTGGCATGTTTTCCTAGGTCACGGTGAGGAGTGAGTTGATGTAAAAATGAAGTGTTCTTAAGATAAATGCAAGGCACTGAGGTACAAAGGATGTTTTGAAGTTGAAGAGCAAGCAGTGTGAGAGATGTTATTACAGTAGTAACCGCAGCAACAGGTAAAGTTGTGAATGAATATTGGGTGCATTTCCTTGAAAACTGAAGGGATCTGTTTTTTCGTTGCTTTAGACTTCAAAGATTAAAGTTACAGGCTGCTTTTTGACTAATGTAGCAGGTTCTTGTTTGGTCAGAGCATAAATCAAATACCTCATTAAAAGTAGTAGGAAGAATTTTTCCCTTGTTGATCGACTGAGAATAGAAGAAATGTGAGGGAGAAGGAGGTAATGGAACTAAGTATTTTATTTCCACAGTGTGTTCTTCATGTGTGTAGGCAAGGGTCCAAGAAATGAGAGGCAGTAAAAGGATGGGAGCAGTGAGAAATCTGCTGGCTGTTTCCAAATTCTATGGAAGTGGGAAGAGAAGCAAGAGATAGGAGGAGGGAGTGCTGCGTAGTCAGGTATGGAGAGACAGTTTCAGTCAGCGTCATTGAGTTCTTGAGGTGTGGTTTTATTTTTATACCTAAAATTCGTATTTTGTGAGGTTTTTCTAGTAATAACACACCTCTTCTCCACCAGTATGGAGTCTAAGCAACTGTTTGTAGCCCAGAAACAGGCATGAGGGGCACAACAGGAAGAGAAATGGGTTCATAGCTACTGATTCACTGAAGACGATGACAGAATTGAGATGTTTTCTGCTTCTTGGTTAAGTTATGTGTTCTCAAATTACAATTCTAGTTTAGTTACTCACTGAAAGTGAGGTGGTGCTGTGAAAGAGGAAGATCCTTGATTAAATGCGGCCCTTACTGTGTGGTTTGACCTCAGTGGCAGCAGATGGTTTGCTTTTTAGCATGGTATGATAATTCCAATCTTCATTAGATGAATAATAATTCCAATCTTCAGACCGTGGGATAATAAATCACGTGGGTTGTTGGGGTTTTTTTTTTGTTTGTTTGTTTTTTTTAATTTTATTTTTTTAACTTTTCTTGCCAGCTATACAGACTGAGGTGTGCCTTTTACCATCGTGGAGCTGAATTGCCATGGAGCAGTACACGGCCAACAGTAACAGTTCCACAGAGCAGATCGTTGTGCAGGCTGGGCAGATCCAGCAGCAGGTATGGGAGGTGACGGGGTGAACTGGTATTGCCAGGGCCCTGTTACAAATCTGTTTGTATTTCTCAGAGTTTCAAAGAACAAGCAAGGTGCTTCGTGGTACTGCCTGGGTTTGTGATTACCCAACTTCTGTCACCTGATAACTGATCAATGATCTGACTTAAGTCAGGGAACTATTGGAGAGAGTCCAGCATAAGGCAGTAAAGATGATTAAAAGATTGGAGCACCTCCCTGATGAGGAAAGGCTGAGAGAGCTGGGACTCTTGAGCCTGGAGAAGGCTGAGGGGTGACCTTCATGCTCAGAAGTATCTGAAGGGTGGGTTGAAGGAGGATGGAGCCAGACTCTTCTCAGTGGTTCCCAGTGACAGGACGAGGGGCAACGGGCACAATCTGGAACACGGGAAGTTCCATTGGAATATGAGGAGGAACTTGTTTGGGGTGAGGGTGGCAGAGCCCTGGCAGAGGCTGCCCAGGGAGGGTGTGGAGTCCCCTTCTCTAGAGACCTTCAAGCCCCGCCTGGATGCAGCCCTGAGGGATGTTCTCTGGGCAACCCTGCTTTAGCAGGGGAGTGGGACTGGATGGTATCGAGAGGTCCCTTCCATCTCAGACAATTCCATGATTCTGTGAAGTCAGAGTAAATATGTTCAAAAGAAAACCCCTAAACTTATCAGAAAATTAAATCACAGGTATGCAAGTTGCCAAATTTCATGTAGCTGGGAATTTGCAAACCACTAGGGACACGAGGGAAGTAACAAATCCCCTCCAAAAATGGAGGAAACAGGATATGAATCCAAGCAGTCACACAAGGAAAGATGTAGATTCATCCTCCAAATTGAAACAGGCTTTGTTCAAGCCCATAGAGGCTTTCTCCAGCTTTCTCAAAAGAAGTATTTAATGAGCTGTTTTGGTTTAGAACTGCAGGTAGATGAAAGCAGCTACACACAGCACAGGAACTGCAACAAAACGTGTAGCTTTGGATGAATGGGTTCATTTGGATGAATGAACCTATTCTAGAAGGAAGTTTGTAGTTGATGCTACTCTGTGCAGATGAGTAGGGCTGGGATTTTTTAAGGGCTTATAGATTTTTGCTGCTCTTAAGCTTCACCTGGTCAGATACAGTGCTGCATTTTCAGATGAGCTGTGTAGCTGCTGAATTTTTGCTGCATCCTGAGCTTGTTCTAGTTCAAGGCAAGAGGAGTTTCTTGGTTTGTCATGCGAATAAATGACCCACTAGATTGTATTTTCACTGAGATACGCTTTGCTTTGTCATTGGCCTGTTTTGAGTGTTTGACAGCAGAGACCAGCCTCTTCCATGCAATTTAGTTGAGGTTGACTTTTTCAGCAAGAACAAGATTGTACTTGAGGTTAAAAAAATTATGTATTAAGAATTATCAAAACTACCTGCTTCCAGCAGACAACCAGAGATCCATTTGGTTTTATTGACACTTCATAAGTAAAAGGGAGGTAAAAACATACCTTGGCTTGTTCCATTTTTAGTGCCCTTAAAACCTGTATTTGACATGAAACGTTTTTTTCTGAAATAATTATTTTAACAGGGCTGTTGTAGTTCAGCTTTTAGTAGAGAGATGTCCTTCATCTCCCAAATGTGAACACAGCTAACACAGGTTATTCTGGGACTCTTACTAAAGAGGCTAAAGATAGAAAAGGCTTTTAGGTTTAACTGCTCTTGCAACCTCTCAAGATTGTCCTTCAAAGTCAGTGGTGGGAAGACCTTGATGCAGGGGTGACACAGATGAAGAGACATAGACTGTAGTCACCTAAGCTGCTGTTCTGTGCAGAAAGGAATTTGTCACTAAAAAGCCTGACCAAAATCTGTATGTTTTCACACTATGAAACCCAGAAAAGGGAAACATTAAGCAGAAAGGTAGCAGTTTAAAACACTGAAGCCAAGATTTTAAATTCAGCAAAATAATCTCTCCTGTTCATTGTAACTGATTTTTGTTGGGGATATTGAAGCCTGTCAGTATCACATGCAGATTTGTTGCTATTCCCTTCTGAGATTCGTTAAATGTATTTGCCTTCCTTATGTTCCAAGGGCGATGTGTATGAGGTTTAAATTCAGCCTCTTCCAGCAAAGTGTCATTGTCTCTTGTCAGAGCTGTGCATTTCCATGTTTCAAGCTATTCCTGTTCCTATTCCCAGCAGCAGGGTGGTGTCACTGCTGTCCAGCTGCAGACTGAGGCCCAGGTGGCATCGGCCTCAGGCCAGCAAGTCCAGACCCTCCAGGTAGTGGTGATCTCTCTAATTGTGTTTGTGGGCACTGCATGACTCTCACCGTTGCCACATATCTAATGCTGTGTTTTTTCCAGGATTTGAAATAGGAACAGGAAAATTGGTTAGCAGTAGAATCCTTGCTTTCTGCTGGTTGTGGGGTTTTCCACAAAGAATGTGGGGTTAAAGCTTTTCACTAGATCTCAGGTGCATGCCAGAAACCCTGATGCGTTCATGAATTCCTGCTGCTGCAGTTCTGAAAGTGAATAGTGCTTGAAATGAGACTTAAAAGGAAAAAAACCCATCAAGATGAGGAAGTAGCAGTCGAGATATCCTGTAGTTTCAGGGAGATTAGGTTCTGTGGAAGTAGATCTCCACTGTCTGTAGTTCTCTATGTGAAAGAAAGACCGGGAGGTAGTGGGTGACCTACCAGAAGAGTGAAATTTCTTCATCTGTGATGAAAAAAAGGCACCTGGGGACAATATTTGCCTCTGTGGGACTGAGAGTGCCAATTCATTATTTATGTGGGAACAACACAGGGAAACCCAACAGAAGTTGGTATCCTAACAGTAAATACAGCCCAGATTGGAAGGAAATGCAAGGTTATTTCAAACCCTGATTTGTTTCGATGTCAAGTATTTTCTGTCTTGCAAACTTTTGTTTCATTAGCTCAAGCAGGAGGATTTTAAAGGAGTTGACAGGCCCTGGCTGGCTGTAGCAGTTTAGTAGTTCACTCAATGTTTTGGTTTGATTTGTTGGGTTTTTTTAATTATTCAGAGGAGGAGGGTTCCAGGAGGCTGGAATGGTGTAAAGTTGAACACAGCATTTTTTATGTTCAGAGTTAAAATCTCAAAAGCTGGCTGACTTGAATTGCTTGGGTCACTGTGGCCTCCTGGTCACTATCACGTATCCTCCCCTCTTTTTTTACCTTTCTGTTTTTCATTTTTTTCTTTGCCTGCTCTAATACATTAACAAGAATCCTGGAATGTTTCACTTTACTTTCTGCTTATTGGCTATTGTGCTGCTGACTCTGCTTCCCTGGGGCTGAAGTGAGCATGCTTATCTCTCTCTGTTTTAACTCCAAACAAGTGCTACCGATTTTTTTGTTGGGGCCTTGTGTGCAGTAGTTACAAGGTTGAGTTACAAGGTGTCGCAAGGGGATTAGTGACACACACAGTCACAATATCCTGCACAGGACATGGATTGCTGAGGTTCTGTAGCTGTGTCAGCGTATAATTCACTAAGGTATTTGAACTATGCAAAGTGAAGGGGTTTTAGGTAGTTCAGTATGGGCTGAAAATCTCTAGAGCTGTTGAAGAGTGAGCGTTTGTTGGTGCATACCAGGGGTAATGGTTTTAAATTGGAAGAGGGGAGATTGAGATGAGATATTAGGAAGAAGTTCTTTGCTGTGAGGGTGGCGAGGCACTGGAACAGGTTGCCCAGGGAAGTTGTTGATGCCCCATCCCTGGAAGTGTTTAAGGCCAGGCTGGATGGGGCTTGGAGCAACCTGCTCTAGGGAGAGGTGTCCCTGCCCAGGGCAGGGGGGTTGGAACTGGATGATCTTTAAGGTCCCTTCCAACTCTGACCATTCTATGATTCTATGGTTCTTGCAATTTACAGGTGGGAAACCCAAGAATCCAGTGACTATTAATCATGTTGCTCTAGTTTGTAAACAACTCTGAGCTTGATAAAGCTGTATTGATTACCTAGTTCATAACACTCATTTCACATTTAAGTTACATTAAGGTATGGCCTTTTCAAAGATCTATTTTGAGGAGTTTTGGGGCTTAGTGAGTGAGGGTGTTTGAACAGACAGATTTTCTCCTCGCTTTTCTTTTAATTGTCCTTTTCCCTGGTGACCAGAGCCACATCTGGGCCAAGAGTCCAGACTCTTATGCTGAATTTAGGAGTCCACTGTAAGCTTTTTGGGCCAAGAAGTGGCTGCTGCTCCTTTTCCTTCACTCTGCCTTATGGAACTACATTTTGTGGTGTTACATTTATAATTTCACTTAATAACCATGGAAAGATTCTCTAAGAACATTGCATGCTTCATATCCGTTAGGAAATGGAAATGTTGTAGGCATGTAATTGGAGAGAGTCGAAGCTACTTCGGAATCTCTCTGTGAGAACAGCTTATACGGAGCTCTTTCTCATTAGAAACCCCAGTTAAAGATTAGTAATAGTGATGAGGATAATGAAGTTTCTTTTATGACGCTTTGCTCTCGGGCTATGCATGAAGATAGTTATTGTCTCTGGAAAATTTAGCAGTGCTTTTCATACTTCATTGCAATTCGACTGGAAAGTTTTGGTTAGACTGCAACAGAAAAAAAGATAATTGACTAAATCCAGCAGCACATTGTGGAGAAAAGTTTTAGAAACCAAAGATATTTGATGCTGATTCTGACCCCAGGTTAGTGACTATTGCTCAGGTTCTCTGGTGGTGACCAGAGAATTGAAAATAAGTAAAAATTCTACCTCATGTGGCAGCCACTTCTGTTTCTGGCTTCACCTCGCCAGACTTTTTCATTGTCCTGTTTGTTTTTCCTCCTGTTTCCCAGGTCCAGGGTCAACCCCTCATGGTCCAAGTGAGCGGAGGCCAATTGATCACATCCACCGGGCAGCCCATCATGGTGCAGGCTGTGCCGGGGGGCCAGGGCCAGACCATCATGCAGGTCCCAGTTTCTGGAACTCAGGGACTGCAGCAGGTGAGAGAAAGCCACGTTTTATTTAAGAACAAATGCAGAGAAGGAACCCTGATGTTCTCACCTTGTCAGATAGAATGTTTGCCTCAGGGCTCTTAAAAATTAACTGGGCAAAGCTGGGTGTTCTCCAGCTCTGGGTCTGGCAGTGAGCCACACGTTAAGAATGCAATGAAAAGTCTTTGTGTATTTGATATTTGTATTTTATGGGACGGTGCAAAACTTGAAAATGAAGTCTATTAAAATACAGCTGGAGTTGGTTTGGGGTTTTTTTGTTTGGATTATTTTATCTATTTTTATTTTAACTGACCCTTGCAGTATAGTGGGGATCTGGTGCTTGCTCAATTTATGGCTCAGAGAGTTTTTTAAAAATGTATTTAGGAAAGCTTCTTGAAAATAACTCTCTTGCTTGGGTTCATCTAATCTGTGATGGCTGAGGTGAATTTAAATGGTTCCATTGCACAGAAGGTAATACTGTAGAACGTATAGAAGGTGGATTTTATTAGAAGCAATTATTTTGAAATACTTGTCTAAAAGACATTTTAAATATAAAGAGATGCTCAAATGTGTTCCTCAAAAGCAAAGGGGAGAACTGTAACAGTGGCAAAATGAAAGTGTTCTAGCAATTTGGGAATGGGCTTTAGGAATCAAGTTCAGCACAGTCCAGGAAGTCTTGGTGTTTTGAGAAGTCTATTTAGTGTTTATTTAAAATTGCTTTTGTTGAAAAACAATGTATTTTGTGTTAGGTTCTTTACAGTCTGGGTTTTGGAGGAAAATTCATAACTGGGTTTTTAAGCACAAGCTTTGAACTGTATTCCAGTTCCTCTTTTTTAATCTAAGAAATGTTCCACGTTGATGGAAAGGCTCCTCTGCAAAGCTGATGACAACTGTTATATGGATCCAGGAGTACTTCTCTATGCTGGTTAATTAACATAAATCTTAGCTCGCTTTTTTACTTTCAGCAGATTATTATTACTCCCAGTTTCATGTGAATAATTTATTTCTTTTGACCATTTTATTGTGTAAGCAGTGGAGAACTGCTGGGGCATAATGACACCAGCACATTGTGTCTCCTCTGTTCTGTGCAGTCGTGACTTGCTGTGTCACAGGGAGGAATGAATTAAAACTCTTCATTTTTAAAATGGAACAAGAGAAGAATCCGTGCTTTCTATTTTACTTTGCAACAGTAGATCATCCTCAGAGATGGTTTGGTGATGCTGAGGCCAAGAAGGGAGAAATAAGAGGCGTAGTTAATGTTCCTTTCTGACTCTTTCTTCCACAGATTCAGTTGGTCCAGCCAGGTCAGATTCAGATTCAAGGTGGGCAGGCTGTGCAGGTACAGGGGCAGCAGGGCCAGACCCAGCAGATCATTATACAGCAGCCACAGACTGCAGTTACTGCTGGCCAGACACAGGTAACTGCACCAGCATGAAAGGGTTTTCTTGAGAGAAACAGGAAGAGAAACTTGGCAAATGACTTAAGGTGTCATATAAGGGGGAAAAAATAAAAAAGGAATTATTCATATTGAGGAGAACGTGAGAATGAATTTTCATCTTGTAGTGTTTTCATGCGTAACTCTGGGGCAGACTAAATAGATTGCATGTTTTCTATCCATTGTGTTTCTGTATTTTATTGGTTCGTGGTGGTTTTTGTCTTTATTTGTTGAAATTTGACAACATGAAGTATCGCTAATTTCATACTTGCGCCATTTTCTGAAGCAGGGTAGTCATACCTGGGCTTTCTGCTGACTCTTGCTTAGGACCAAAATTAAATTTCTGAGCAGAATAGTTCTTTCTTTAAACGTGTTCATAGTCAGACGGGAAACCTAGAACTTATTCTTTCAATATTAACTACTACACTGTTAGAAATGTGTGCTTTAGGTATTTTATCCACAGTTCAGTTGGTTTGTGCTCCATCCTATTTCTTGATGCTGGTAACGAAGCAAAAGAAATAGATGCCTGAAACACCTAAAGCACCATGTCTTAATTCAGGAATTGTAAAATTTGAAAAAAAAAAAAGCAGTTTGTTAAAGTTTACTGTGTTCTTTGTTTTGTTTAGACCCAGCAACAAATAGCAGTTCAAGGCCAGCAGGTAGCACAAGCAGCCGAAGGGCAGACCATAGTCTATCAGCCAGTTAATGCTGATGGAACCATTCTCCAACAAGGTATGAGCTTTGGTGTGAAAAGAATGGGGCTTTCACAGAATCTCTTTGGTTGGGTTTTGTTGCCTGGTAATTATTGCCCAAGAAAACACTGAGTTGTAATGCTGGAAGAGCTGTGATATGAATTGTTGACAGAGAGAATGGAAGGAGAGGTGTTTATATTATTATACTGGAATTTAGTCTGCAGTTCTTCCCACTAGAAAAGTTAAAAAAAAGGCACTTTTTGACAAGGACTGTTAGAATAGAAACACTTCAGTTTGCTCTTACATGTTAGAGTAGGTGATGTCTTATCTGACCCATTTAGAAATGCAAAAGACAGGAAATAGGAGGATGAGGTGATGGGATTTAGTTGCTAACTTGCAGTGCTTTTCTAAATCTTTTTGCATGTTGTTGCAGCCTTCCAGTATCTGAAGGGAGCCTGCAGGAGAGCTGGGGAGGGACTCTTGGTCAGGAAGTCTAGTGACAGGACGAGGGGTAATGGTTTTAAATTGGAAGAGGGGAGATTGAGATGAGATCTTAGGAAGAAGTTCTTTGCTGTGAGGGTGGTGAGGCACTGGAACAGGTTGCCCAGGGAGGTTGTTGATGCCCCATCCCTGGAAGTGTTTAAGGCCAGGCTGGACGGGGCTTGGAGCAACCTGCTCTAGGGAGAGGTGTCCCTGCCCAGGGCAGGGGGGGTGGAACTTGATGATCTTGAAGGTCTTTTCCAACTCTGACCATTCTATGATTCTATGTTATGGAAGGATGAATGAGTAAAGAACAGAAGCGGGACTAATGGTGTTCCCTTCTTTTTGTGTGTGTGTTTTTGGTTTGGTTTTGCTTTTTGTTTTGTTTCTTTGTGTGTTTTTTGTTTTTCTTTTTTGTGTTTTATTTTCTTAAAAGTTACAGTCCCTGTTACAGGCATGATCACCATTCCAGCAGCCAGTCTGGCTGGAGCACAAATTGTCCAAACGGGAGCCAACACCAATACAACCAGCAGTGGACAAGGGACTGTCACGGTGACGCTGCCAGTTGCTGGAAATGTTGTCAATTCAGGTGGGATGGTCATGGTAAGTATTTAATTTCCTATTGATATCATTAAAGATTGAGGTTTAAGATGTCTGTACACAAAGGGTGTTCTGAGATTCGTGTCACCTGAATGGGGTCAGTCTTTTCAGGAGCTACCATTAGTTTCAAATCTAAACACTACAAGTTTTCCATTGTAATGGCCTGTATCCTGTTGCCATCTGTATATTCTGTACTTTGTTTTTTCCCACAGCAGGTTATTGAGTTGAGAAATCTAGAAACTAAAAGGTAGAAGCTGCTAACATGTAACAGACCTTTAAAAAGTTTGAATCAACAGTTGTTTTTCTTGAGGATCCCCAAGTGTTTATTTTTCTGCTTCATAATATTGTGCCAGGGGATGTTCAGATTGGATATTAGGATAATTCTTACACAGAAAGGGTTCTTAAGCCTTGGAATGGGCTGCCCAGGGAGGAAAGGGTTGAGGCACCATCCCTGGAGGGATTTAAAAGCTGGGTTGACGTAGAGACATGGGTTAGCAATGTTTTTTTTATCAGAGTTAGGTTGATGGTTGGACTTGGTCATATTAAAGGTCCCAACCTCGACGATTCTATGATTCTGTAACTCTTCTGCCAATCCTTGTTTCCTTACAGTGTGATGCCTTTGGACTTGAGTTTTATTTCGTCCCCACTAGGTGCCAGCAGCTCCACAAGTAATACTTGCTTAAGAAGTGCTCTGAAATTATCATATAAATTAAATAAGTGATAACCAAAGAGAAAGGGAAGCGATGGGCATGTCCTGTATGCTTAATTGTACAAGCAGCAGTATTATGGTCATGGAATTATGTATGGTACTGGAATTTTACCATAATCAGAAAAAAAAGCTCTACCTCATGTAAATGATTTAAGTTTGTTCTGCAGTTTGAGAACACCTTGAAGTTTGAGTAGGTGAATTATCTGAACAAAACCCAGTGTAATATTTTTAATTACTTTTTTTTTGCATTCACTGTGTGTTCTGAGCTACAAGTACTGAGAACATACTCTCCTCTCTACAGATGGTTCCAGGAGCAGGGTCAGTACCAGCTATCCAGAGGATACCTCTGCCTGGAGCAGAAATGCTGGAAGAAGAGCCCCTCTATGTCAACGCCAAGCAGTATCACCGCATCCTCAAGAGGAGACAGGCACGTGCAAAGCTTGAAGCAGAGGGAAAAATTCCCAAAGAAAGAAGGGTGAGACTAAAACTCATATCTAATACAGGGTTGCTCTATGAGAAAGGCACAGAAAACCACCTCTGCTGGAAAATCAGAGCCAGAATCTTAAAGTTCCATTTATTTTTATTTGTTTTGCTTCATAAGCTACAATTTTTTGAAGTCCCTTGGTGGCAGTCTTGCTTCCTCTGCATGCTTTTAACTGTTGAATATACATGGAGCTGTACTGCAAATGGGCAGTTAACTATAAACACCTTCTCTTTGGGGAAGGATGTGGGCTGGCTGGGCTTTTCTAGCACTGGGGAATTTCCCCTACTGGAAGTACTAAACTGGAAATAATGGGCTGGTCTCTCATTACCTGCTTCATATGGTTACAGAAATACCTGCACGAATCTCGGCATCGTCATGCCATGGCCAGGAAGAGGGGAGAAGGTGGACGTTTCTTCTCACCAAAGGAAAAAGACAGCCCTCACATGCAGGTGAGTAAAATTACGTCTGTTGTTTGCACAACTGCCAGTTTTAGTTCTTCAGAATACACTTCAGAGGTGTCTTTGTGGTTCTTTTCTGGCCTGGGCTCTGACCTTCCTCTCTCTCTCTTTGCTTTTGCGTTTCAGCCATTGTAAAGAATCCTTCTGTCTCAGTTCTTGCAGACAGCAAGTGTCTGTTTTCCTTGAGTATTTCAATTCTAATAATATTGATAGAAATGTATTCACTTTGTTTTGCAAACAGAGAATGCTTGTATTTGTTTGTCCTAAGAAACGTAGCCTTTTCAGCCTTTCTGGTTATGTACCAGAAGTAGGTTGTTATCTTTTTTTTTCTAGGAGGTGAATTAAAGGTACAGAAATTTTATCTTTCATCTGATGGAAAATTAAAAAATGTGAATATCTGATTGTTGGCTGCATGTTAATTTACATAAGAAGTGCAAGACAGGTTTTCAAAGAAGGGACACAGTAGAGTAGAACTGGCAAAGTCTGTTGTTGATGAGCACTTTAAAGCGGTCCTGTGGCTTTAGTGGAGTGGAATCCTTCCCAAATTCTGGCCAGTGCCAGAAGCAACACATTACTAGGAAAGATGATTCATATCGCATTCTCTTACACTGGCCTTTACCCAGGGAAAAGAGGATGTGATCAAGGAAGGGGGCAGGAGTGTCTCCTCTCGATAATGGTTTGAAATTGGAAGAGGGGAGATTTAGATGAGATATTAGGAAGAAGTTCTTTGCTGTGAGGGTGGTGAGGCACTGGAACAGGTTGCCCAGGGAGGTTGTTGATGCCCCATCCCTGGAAGTGTTTAAGGCCAGGCTGGATGGGGCTTGGAGCAACCTGCTCTAGGGAGAAGTGTCCCTGCCCAGGGCAGGGGGGGTTGGAACTTGATGATCTTGAAGGTCCCTTCCAACTCTGACCATTCTATGATTCTATGATAGTTGTGTGTGTTTCCTCTGCTGTTAAAGACAAATGTGAAAGTTACAACACAGTGCTTTGTATCTGCAGGATCCCACTCAGACCAACGAAGAAGCAATGACACAGATGATCAGAGTCTCCTAACCACTGCTTCAAGAAAAAAATAATAACTGAATGGAATTCCCATCCCTCCTGCAAGTCTGTCTTTCCTTTTCAGTGTGTCAAGAGAGTCTTTCCATGGGACAATGGCCGTATCAAAGCCTTTTTCTACAGAACAAGCACCGCGGTTTCAGTGTGCAGTCCAGACTTTGGTAACCAGAGTTGACCCAACAAACTTACTGACTTTCTCGGCATATTCTTCTGATCCAGTGCAGGGATTTTGGACTCTGCCTGCTCATGCCTGCCTTTTGCTTTTAAACATCTTGTGTGTTCAGATTGGCCGTGGGTGAGAGACTTTTGGAGATCAGCAATAACTCTGCCAAGCTGAAGCGGGGCCGGCAAAGACCTCTTGGACTTCAGCGCTTCTGTTCAGAGACATAATCCAGTTTAGAGCCACCAGCTCTGGCCTGGCTGCACCACGGTACTTTGTTTTCCCAGCAGAGACTTGTTATTTACCAGTGTTTACACCTCTGGGCTTTATTGTCAACTGAACTGGTCCCTGTTGTTGAATCTGCACTTCTGAAACTGGCAGAAACTGACAAAAACTGAAGGGGGTTCTTTTTAAGTTCCACCTTGTAAAAGAGGGAAACAGCAAGCTCTTCCCTGGGAAAAGTTCAGCCATCCGGTCACAACCATAGAAATATTGCAAGATGATTACAGGACTTGATATATTCTCTATCTGTTCCAGAAAGTAAGAGGGGGGAGAGGGTGATGTGAGGATAAGGATTTAATTAGGAAAAGCAATCTCTGGGCGGTTTATGGTATGTTTATTGCCAGTAGTTGTTGCTTTGGAAGAAAAGTGGATGCTAGTGTAAAAAGGATTAAAACTTCTAACTGAGTCTCTTCCAAAGGATTTTGTTGGGGTTTTTTTTTTTTTAATCTTCCTTCTAACCTACCAGTCCAGTGTATGGTTCCTCCAAAAGACATCAAATCTGAGGTCTCAGAGTGATGGTCACCTTTGTGATGGTGTTTCTTGATGCCTGTTCTAAATCAGTTCCCCAGTTCTCTCATTCTGCTTCATGACAGCAGAAGCATAGGGCAGCTCAGCTCAGCTCGGATGTAACTGAAGGACTGTTAAGACAAATGAAGGCAGATATTGATGAACCTTTCAGGCTTTTTATAGACTGTCCTCTTCAAATGAAAAAAAAAGTGGCACTTAATGAAGGAGGAGTACTTACATTTAAAAAAAAATAATTATTATTTCATGACCTATAGCTTGCTTCTGGCTGAATATCTCGACAAAACATATCTTGATCTTTAATTCCCTATCTCATTACAGATTTAAGCTTGTTCCATTATGACTAATGTGAAGTTTGGGGATGGAAGCTGTACTTCATAAGCATTTTAACAGTTGGTACTTGGATCTTTCCATCCCCATCTCCTCCCATCTTGAGTAAGTTTTACAGGCTCTGTATGTATCACTTGGGTGCTGTAGTCCCATCTCTTCCAGGTTTTGTGTTCTGTAAAACATAAAACTGCACCGTGGCAGTTCAAGGTGGGATTGGAAATCCAGCAGGTGTTGTCACTCAGGGAGGTGAGAACGAGCCGAAGTAGGTAAAGTAGAGGTGAGGTGTTTTTGAGGAAAATATCTAAGGATGGGAGAGACTGGTTTCAATTTGGTGAACTCTTGTTTTCAAGTGAATGAGAGGAAAACCAAAATGAAACTTGAAAAATACAACCTTCTTATGCTTTTCCCATTTGCCAAAAGCCTGACTAAATGCAAAATGGAGGAGTAATTAGCAAGTTGTAGACGACTGGGCGGATACAAAAATGCACAGCCTTGAAAATTGTACTTATTTGGATAAAAGAGAAAATTGTTAGACCCAAGAGTATAAGAAGATGGGAAGGAATGCAAGAGGAGGGAGCAGAAACATGGAGAGATGCTAAATTCTACGTTGCCACTAGGAAATCTTGGAGAAGGAGTATCCCTGTCCCCGTCTGGAGACTAAGGATGAGGAGTTTAGGTCAGGCGTCTGTGGAGTCACGCAGCCAGTGAAAGAGCAAAGAGGAAATGCAGGTTTGGAGTTTGGCAGCTGGGTTTTCTGAATTTAGTTTGGTTCATTTTCTTTCTGATTTTTTCCTTTAGTTCCATGTTCTTCCTCTTAGCCACAGCTGACAAGGGTAAGAAAGAAACGGTTCAACACCCAGTGGCATCTGCAGCTCTGGGAGGAGGTGGTCTAGTTCTTGACATGCAAATAAATCTTCCTTTTGACTTCGTCTTAAATTATATGAGTAATCTAACCTTCTGCTCACAAATCTTACATTAGGATTCTTTTTTTTTATTTTATATCTAATGATTCAAAAGGCATTTGCATACCTCTGTGGAGTTGATGGCATCTTTGGTGCCTTTGGTTGCTTCTGCCTTAAAATACTCGGCCGATCACAACACGGTGCTGATTTTCTTCAGTTGGCAACTACAGAATCCTCACTGAGCATTTCTTATGAGGTCACCCATTTCAGGAAATATATTTCAGGAAATATGTAGCTCTCTTTTAGTGAAGGAGTAAGGAAAACACTTGCTTTAGTTGAATTTGCAGCATTTTTGTAAATATATATATATTTCTATTATTTTTTTTAGATCATCTGTACATTCTGTTAGTGCTGGAGGAGTATTTCTGTGCTGGAGTAATTCAGCTTCTCTGTAAGGTCTCTGCTCTTCAACTGATGGCTCAGCTCTGGAGAAACCCCTCTGGGAGTTGGAGGTTAGGGAGGCAAGATTATTTCTCTGACATAAGTATTATTTCTAATGAGCAATTACTTCTTTTTCTTAAAGAACTTGTAAACTTCCTCAAAGCAACTAGAACTTTCTTTTTTCTCCCCCGTAAACCCTTCATATCTAGGTTCTCTGACCCGTTGTTGTAGGATGTGTATTAAGACCTATGGATTTGTGTTATGTAGAAAGTCTTATTGTTAATCCTTTAAATAGTGATGTGAAAGCCTGAGCACTGCTCTCATATTTTTTTTCATTTGCTTTGGGTTGTGTGGATTCACTTCCAAAAGTTGTGTTTGCTTGGCACGATTGGAGTTACCGGTCAACACCGTGTTACCAAAAAAAACCCCAAATCTGCTTTATTTTCCTGGGCAAATTTATTAAATTGTAGACATCATCAAGTTCAAAGCCCTGTAGTAATTACAGGAGAATTCTGTGTGGATTGGCCCCACTTGAGCAAAAAGTCCACTTGGGGACTAATAAAAGAGTGGATGAGGATGAAAAGAAGAGGCTCGGGGAGAAGGAGGAACGTGGTGGATTGACCTGGAGGAGCACTGGGGCTGCAAACCCATCAAAAACCAGTTTGAGTGTAAAGACTGGGATGTGGAAAATGGTCTTCAAGTGATGCTATAAATGGCTTTAAAGCTTTGCATGTGAAAAAGAGGAGGGGTGGGGGTGGTGGGGGGAGAAAATCTTTGTGAATGGGTGTGGGAGGGTCCTGAGCTTAACATACCGTGAGGCAAAGTTTGTATATAGTTAAAAGTTTATAATTTTTTTTATATGATGCATTTTTTCAAGTGTATTTTGGTCTTTAATAGATGCAATTGTAAGTACTGTGTACACTATCCAGCTAATAAAAGTTTATAAAGGGAGAATGAGCTTTGGCTCTGGTTTTTCAGCTTCTCTTCCTCTCTTCAGTCGAGTGGGAGCTGTGACACGGAGCAGTGAAGGCAGATGGTGGCTTCAGCACTGGTGAGAAACGTTTTGGCTGCCTTCCTGCCCTCTGTGAAAGCAGGGAGGAGGAAGGGAGGTGTCTGTGTGTCTGCCCTGTGGGGAAAGGACACATCTTGGTGTCCATCTTCCCCTGCTGGTCACAATTCTTCTGGTGCAGCCTTGTAACTGGCATTAGAAATACACACCAGTTTCACATTGAAGCTCTGGGTGTAGCCAAAACCATCTCACCCAGTACTTCCAAGCTGTTTTACAGAGAATGTAAAGATATCACTCACAGCTGCTTACTTGGAAAGCACCATTAAGGCATCCACTGCAGGAGGGTTTTGGGTAAACAGTTGTGTTTGGGGTAAAACTTGCCTTTATTTGTTCTGTTTGTTGCCAGCTGGTGATAACTCGCATGTGCTTCCAACCTCTGCACCACTGAAGGCAGAACCAGGCCCCCAGGAAGGCAACGGTGGTCTTTCAAGAAGAGTGTATATCTACCAAAAAACCTGTGAAGTTCAGCGTATTCCTCCTAAATGGGTACAAATCCCCAAAACACAAGAAAGAAAAATAAGCAGAAGATAGTATTTTGCATTTTTGTGTGGCTGCCTTTAAGCTGAAGAGCTTGACAAGCTGTAAACGGACACAGGAACTGTTTTGACAACACTGGAGCATACAACTGTGTGACACTGTGCAAAGATTGCCCCACAGAGGGATGTCAGCCTGGATAACAGTATTTATCTTGTTGTAGTGAATGTTTCTGTTGCAGCTGCCCCAAGAGCCTGAGCATCCAGGCTGGAAGGAACAGTGAGGCTGAGAGGGATTAGCAGGCAGACCTGGAAACCGACTCTCTCTTAAACCTTTCCAAACCTTTCCAATCCTCTTAAGAGGAAAACTTCCTTTTGTGCCAAAACACAAGAAATAAGCACTGTCTCAGGGTATCCATTAAGGACAAGGATTTAAATTGGAAGAGGGGAGATTTAGATTAGATACCAGGAAGAAATTCTTTGCTGTGAGGGTGGTGAGGCACTGGGACAGGTTGCCCAGAGAAGCTGTGGCTGCCCCATCCCTGGAGGGGTTCAAGGCCAGGCTGGATGGGGCTTGGAGCAACCTGGTGTGGTGGGAGGTGTCCCTGTCCAGGGCAGGGGAGTTGGAACTGGATGGTCTTGAAGCTCCCTTTCAACCCAAACTATTCTATGATAACCCTACTGTAAAGTGTTTGAATTAGGGGTATGGTGTCTCCACAGGTGAGACAGAAGGGGTGTTCCTCCAGCAGGCAGTTCAGGGCATCCAGTTAGGTCCTGCTGTTTGAAAATATCTTCTGAAGATACCTTTTTTCCTTCTGTTGAGTATACAGGATCTGCCCTCCTGACTCCAGCACTGCTGATTCGTGCTGCAGAGCCCCCACAGTCGGAGGGGTTCCTAAAGAAAGCTGGCCTAGATTTCTGTCACTGCGTTGCTGGCAGCTCCACGACCACGAGGAAGTGTGGGAATGCTGGATTGTTGGCAAATAGAGCAGAATAAATCCTCAAGGATCTCACAGCTGAAGATTGGTGAGTGCAGAAGAGCATGAAGGGCAGTGGCCCAAGGGAAGAAGCAGGCATTGTAGGCCTGGAGGGAATGCCCTCAGCACATAATAGGTTATCTGCTTACAAAGCCACTCAAATATTGATTTTTGCAGCCTTTTGCTTTATTCTTAATTTGAAATTCTTTTCAGTTCCCTAACAAGAGCAGGAGAGGACTAATTTAAAGCAATGTCTCACTTGGAGAGAAGTTCCTCTCGCTGCTAATCTTGGGCTAGTCACGGTTGCCAGGATCTTGTCTGTTATTGCTGAGTTTTCCCTCCTGGTGATCAATATTTTGCAATTGCTAAGCATGGGAAAGAAGTTAGGCAGAAAGTTGAGAAGAGTTGAAGGGCTGTTCTGAAGTGAACAGAATGCATAAAATTCATTCAAATACTCATGTGAAGCAAACAGGGTTGTTGGGCTGGGTTTTCTCTTTCTGTAGAGAAACACTTCACCAATTCTTTGTGCTTGGAGGAGTCACATTCAATCATTTGCTCCAAAACCGTTGTGTTTCAGGCATCTTCTAGAGGAAGAGGAAAGATATGAATGAGTCAGCTTCATTTTGTGTAGCAGGAGACTCCTCAGTCTCTGATTTATAGGAAAACCCAAATTTTGTTCACTTTCCCATTTTGCTTTCTGTGGATCTTTCAAAACATGGAGCAGAACTGGATGGTTTATCAGCAGCTCATAAAACGGTGCCGTTTTCATCCCTACCTTCTGCTTAAGTCTCCCTGCCTTCTTAGGCAGGTGGCCAATCTTCAGCCAATTTGCAAAACTGCTGCTGGAAGGCACTTAGATGTGTAAGGTGGATGTGGTGTAAGTAAACAAGCACCAGCAAGGAAATAGAAAGTTATTTCTTTGTAAAACTAACTAAATAAATAAATGGCTTTGGGTTTGCATTTTACCACCCACCTGTTCAAGCCGAAGACATTTTATCCT
This sequence comes from Thinocorus orbignyianus, assembly GCA_013400375.1. NCBI lineage: Eukaryota > Metazoa > Chordata > Aves > Ciconiiformes > Thinocoridae > Thinocorus > Thinocorus orbignyianus. The sequence goes on along the minus strand of VXBW01007373.1, from coordinate 159,443 downwards.
GTAAGGTAGACAAGTAGTTTTCACCAAAATCCTTTTTTACTAAAACATGCCAAGTGCAATGACTTGTCCCTCTGAAGTCTGTGAAACAGCTGTTTATGTTGAACATCAAGCAGATTCTTTACCTCTTTGCTGACTCAGATCTTATCCGGGTGGGCACTAATTAATGTTTCATATACAAATCTTTAAGTGAGCTGTTGAAGCAAGTCTAAAAGGAAGCACCGTGTTCCCGGATCACAGCCTGTTGTTGGCTGGGGCACAAGATCCGTTGCTTCCAGAGAGAACCAGTTTCCTGTATTCGGGGTTATAGTTGCCTGTCATTTATAAACAAAGCAACTTGGAAAAAGCAAATATACAGTAGCCTTTACTAGATTTGCTTCCCAATAGCTGAATTGTGATGTTGTACTATTAGAAAAAGTGCAGTTATTTTTGGCAGGGAAGTTTGTGCATCGTGTGTCTCACCTTTCCAGTTCTTTCTGCCTCACACCCCACACACATCCAACTGCAGCGACGGGTTACAGAGGGGCTGTTTCTGAGGGCAGTTCAGCAAAATTCTCTGAATAAGCCCAAGGCTTTGTGCTGCTTTGTTTAGGTGGACCTGTTTTTCTCTCTTTCAGTTGCAGAACGTGGAGTTGTGGCTTTGAAGAGAACAGGAGCGTATTCCACAGCCCCTGAGGACACTGAGTTGCCTGGTGGTTCTTGAGTGTGGGGAAGAAAACTTGTGGTGAAGGCTGCACGTTGGTATCTGTAACATCTTCAGGCTTCATCTGAGGTTGGTGCCTTATGACAACACATGTTGCACTGTCATTCAGTTCCCCATCTGACACTCTGTTCACTTTGTTTCTTCCGTCCTTCCGAGAAACCACAGAGAATGAGAAGTTAAAAAGAAATTCAGCAGTTTTTTAACTTCTAAATGTTGGTCTTAGTTCGTCTGCAACCAGAAACCTTTTCTCCTCGCATCACGGAACTGGGGAAGAGGGAAGGGGACACATGGGAAACGGAATGTACACTCAGAGAAGTTTAGAAAATTTCTCCTACACAAACCACTGTTTCCTCAGATTAAAGGGAGTAGGTAGAAAGGCACAGCAACAGTTAACACACTAAAGGTTTAGGGCAATTGCAACTAGCAAAGGTTGCCTTTGATGAGCACTTTTGGTGGTTACTGAAGATTCAAGGCCAGTCAATTATCAACATTATATATTTGTTATTATATTTACTTTTCTGAGTGCTATAAACAAAAATGTGCAGAAGGGCTGTGACTTACTCTAATAACTGAGGTCGGTTGTGTCTGCTTTGCAATCAGATGTCAGGCAACCAGCAAGTCCAGCCAGCTTTAATCTGCTGATGTCCTCCATGGACAAGGACTGCTGTGAACAGACTTTTCTTACAACCAGGGTGGTGGGACAACGAGGTGTAGGAGCAGGAAAACTAGACAAGGGGATTAGGGAGCTTTACTTGCCCTCTTCCTTCTGGTGTAACAACTGCACAACAGCAGCAGTCAGAGCAGTTGTAGGCAGGAACTCGGCACTATGAGGGCATACAGAGTTCTGCAGGGAAAAGCATGGTATCTCCATTACTTTTTAAAGCACCAGAGGTGACAAGGTTAATTTGGGAGGGGATTTTGAGTGGTTGATTACGGATTATGGTTCCAGGATAAAAATTCAGCATGCAAATATTACCCCTGCTGCCTCTAAACAAGCCTGGTTCCATGAGGTCAGTGCTGAGCTGCAGCCACAGAGGATCCATCCCAGCTGTAACTTCTTTGGCCCCTCACAAGCCTGGGGGATCCTCAGGAGGTTGAGTTCTCTTCTTGCAGTTGTTTGCAGTGCTACCAGAGTTCAAAGGCACCCCTCATCAGGATGCAGTAGCCCTTCTCATGGTCTGTCTTTGGTCAGCATCATTAATAGAGTCATCTTTGATCAGGCCTGGTAATAACTCGTCTGACACACACTGTTAATTAACTGAGACTGCTCTCAGGCTGGTCCTCTTCACATGGCAGAGTCATTGTAGCATTGCATGGTCCATATGGTTGGCCCTTTTTAACCAGGGAGAAAGGAAGAGCACAGGCAAATCGAGCATCTTCAGTGGAGGCATCACCCAGTGCTCCTGCAACTGATAGAAACCTTCTACAGCTTCTCATGGGATGTGGGAAGGTGGGACCAAACTCCACATGGAAGAAGGGGAAACCCCTTTATGTGTGCATGTGTGGGTGTGCACATGCTTCAAGTTCTCTCTTCACTGCTCGAATCCTACAGGGGTCCAGAATGCTGTATGGAGAGCCTGGGAGCCTTTGATTTTTACCTCTGACCCTTATTGCTGTCACCCGTGGGGTTGGTGACATCCTCCTCCTTAGTGTGAAATGAAACGGTGTCTAACTCTGCATCCCAATTCCAATTTTTCCCTTGAAAAAAAAAAGCCAAAAGCAGGTGATTTTCCTACATCAATCCATCCTGGATGATTTGTTCTCATGCTACAATATCCTGTGTTGCAGGTTTGTCGGATGGTCCAGAGTTACTTCTTTTAGCTGCGATATCATGAAGTTGCACAAGGAAATTCATCCTGTGCTGGTTACTCAATGAAAGAAGGTTCATGCGGCTGAATCACAGGAGAGGGATCAACCAGTTCCTCAGGTAAGAGCTGGGAGATTTGTTCAGGTTGAACAAATTGATACCTTTTTAGAGAGTGGTATGAAAACTGAGGTGTTGATTTGAATGCTGTTAGAAAGGAAACATCTTAGAAACAAGGTGCCTCATCTGGTTCGCCTCCACACTCACATAATTCAGTGAAAATCAAAAAATCATCAGAAAAATCAAAGAATAGCTTCCACTGAGCATCTTCTGTTCTTCTACCTGCCTTGCTGGCTAAAAGCAGAAAAGGAAGTAAAGTGTTAAAACACACAGAGAAGTTTATTAATGAGCAGTGGCAAAGGGATGAACTCAGGTAGAAATTCAGGCAAGGATTCAGATTGCTTGGAGTCTGTTTCCTCTGCTGCTGTAAATGTAAAATCTCATTAGTCAATGAAACCAATCCTGACTCCCCCTGCAATTTGTTTGTACCATTAGTATGTATCAAGAAAATCTGTTTAAAAAAAAAAAAAAGAAATTCAGGAATTATCTGTGTCTCAGGAAATTTCCAGACTCAGAAGAGAGCTCTCTAACACTGACCTGTAATCTTTCTTGTCAAGCGCTAAGAAATTGCTGACTTTTAGAAAATCATTAATTCTTTGATTAACTCACCCAAAACTTCCAGCATGATCCTGTTGAGTAGTTTGTTTCTCCCCTGGAAATGGCTCGCAAGATGATATTCTCCTGAGTCATAAAGCCAGAGCTTTTTCAGCCACTAATCATCCTTCGTGTGAAGTCATTCATCATTTCAGTCCTTCCTACTTTAACTGTACTTTGATCAGAGTTACTTCTTAAAACAGGTTGACATCTAATTCGGGACACTGTTCTGGACCAAGTTAGATGCTGAAGTTTCCCAATTTGCCCGTCACAGATGAGGTGCAGTGGAGGGACAGGGAGTCCCTTCTTTTTGCAAGTAGCCTTGCAAACCCTCAAGAAAACCAAGTCCTGATTCATTAGAGGGAGAAAAGACGGGGGAAAACAACCTGCCCAGGGGTGTATGTCTCACCCACCAAAGGAGCAGAGCTGACTTTGCACTTATATGCAAGTTTTATGTCCCTCATTCCCAAAACCCTTGTACAGAGGTGGAAAACCATCCCTGCACCATCACAGAGGCAGCAGATGGTCCTGCTGGGGATCTCTCAACAGGTTGGAGCTGGAGCTGGGAGCTGTATCTCCTGGTTAGAGCTGTGATTCCCTTCTTGTACAGCACATCTAGCTGGGCAGCACAGGAAATACTGAAGCTGGGTTTGTGTTAGCACAGCTGCAGTGGGGTATGGGCTGGGACTGTGTAGGGGCTGAATTACTGTCTGCAAATAGAGGAAACCACTTCAGACAGAGCACAGCCCTGCGTTCTCTGATCTGGTTTTGGGATCCAAGCTGCTGTTTCTGTGGTGCTGAACAGAGCTGGTGGGATGTGCCAGGCTGCCCAGCTGGCTCAGAGCAGCTCTGTGTGTTACACAGACAGTGATGGACTGGGTGATGTATCATGATGTGGGGGATGGCAGCTCTTTATCATAAATCCACACGAAGTCAGAGAATCAGTTTGGTTTTATTTAGTTTTGCAGGCAGTGCAGGGAATAGAAGGGTGAACACCCTCAGATTTGGGGTCTTCCGAGGAGAGCTACATGCAGCTTCACTTTGGGGAGCCATGAGCAACGATCACGTGTTGGTAACATCCCCTTGAGAGGGCAGAAAAAATGCAGGGAGAAATACAGAGAGACAGTTCATTCTTTGCAAAATCATTTGAGAAATGAGGAAGCAGGTTCAGAGCTGCATGGAGACTACACATTCCTTTCCGTTACCTTCTGCAGTCCCTTACACCTTTACACAGTGACTGTTCATTGAGGATTCATGCCATCCAAGGCAATTTTGGGGAGCTGGTCTCACCTGACACTGCTCTGAGATACCATGAAGTTGATGGGTCTTGGTTCAGATGCTGGTGGAATGATACTGGGGATGTGTATCTGGAATAACTCTGCCTGGTGATATCGTGCAGCTGCTGGTGGTGACTGGAGACAACAGCCTGAGCATGGCATTGCCAAAAGTGTGTCCAAACTTCAGTCTTTAGAGAGTGCAGTTTCAGTTAAAAAGCTGATTTCTAGACAAATAACATTCACTTTCAATACAAACCATCTAGTTCTGGTTATATTTCATGCTTTTGCAGGAAGCATTTTACTCATGAGGGAGACCTTGAAAAAAGTTCTTTAACGCTGGTCTTCAATGAATGGGGAGAAGTTTCTTGGAGGTTTGAGACAGAACCATGTCTTTCCATTTTGTGGCTGTTTGCTCAAGATACAGTCACTGAGTTGCATTACCTAAACTGTTTATCTTCACTGGTGTATCTGTAGTTTTATTTATAATAAATAATTTTCCAGTAGCTCTACAGAGCAGCAAAGTTTATCTCTGGCCTAGCAATGAGCTGGGGGGGGGGGAAACTGAGCAGAGCTCTCTCACCTTTTGCCCAGGGAAACATCTCTGCACATCGGTAAGTCTGTGCTGGATCTTGTGACAGAAAGACTTTGTATTCCTCCTTTCCCCTTGGCCCTCAATCCCATCCTCTTCCATTAGGTTCAGGTGTTACTGGCAGCATCTTTTCAGTCCAGTTCTGTTGGAAGAAGTTGGTCAGTGCCGATGAGAAGAGGTCAGAGGTGGAGTGATGGGTTCATTGAGGTCTATGTTTAATAGATAATCCTTTTTTTTTATGGCAGGTGGCAAAGCAAATGCTTGATGTTCATTTCCCTTTGGTTTAGGTCTAAGCAGTGCTCTCCCAGAAGGGGTTGGTTCCAACATGTGCAAGGTTACCAGTGAAAGGTAACTCATCTGGGTGCTCATTTGTGGTGTTCTGCCCTGTTTCTCTGTTCTTCCTGCTCACGCCAATGATAAAGATCAGCACAGCCACCATGAATTTAATCACCAGGAATCCAGAAATGGTATAGAAGAGAGTGAAATCAGCTTCAGGAGGGATGCTATGGGGAATCAGAAATACAACAATAAAGCTCAGCCACGAAGGGGATGATTCAACCTTTAAAAACCCTCTTCTAGTACGCAGTGTGAACATGGTAACATCCCCTGCAACAGGCAGTCCCTGCCTGTACATAAGAGAGCCTGGGAGGTTAGAACAGCTATGATGGGTTTTAACTGCAAGATCTCACACACAGATAAATTATGATCTGCAGGAGTTGTTTTGCTTAGTACAAAGCATTGAATTTTCTGGATTAGGGCAAAGCTGCTGTTTAGAAACCCCACGGCATCTCTGAGAAATGGCATGAATTAGGAAGAGAATCTGCCCGTGGTGGTATTCCTGTCAGCTTCAAATGGGGTTGCTGATACTAATCTGGATTAGTCCTAAAAAGACTAAAGATCACGGCACGAGGAGTTTTATGGCTTACCTGGAGATGCTCTGCACAGCCCTTGGCTCCTCTGGCACTTGGGTCTCCAGGGCAGCTGATGACAGAAACAGAAAAGTTTATTCTGCAGATGTTTCTGGGTGATATTCATTGGTGTCACCAACACCAGTGCCCCAGCAAGGCATAGGTAACTGAGGTGAGGCTGGGCACTGGGCTGCGTGCTGGAAGATTAATCTGGGTGGCAATAATGGGATGATGTGTTAGATATCCTGTAACAGTGAGGTCATGCTGCTGTAAAACAGGAACTAAAAGCAGGCGATAAAACACATCACCTCCTCAGAGGAAGACAGAAGTAGATGTTTACTAAAGTGCAGCTACCAAGGCTGCAGGCACACGTGAAACACGGGAGGTGATTCTCCCCCTCTGCTCTGCGCTTGTGAGACCCCACCTGGAGTCCTGTGTCCAGTTCTGGAGTCCTCAACAGAGAAAAGGCATTGNTGATCTTTAAGGTCCCTTCCAACTCTGACCATTCTCTGATTCTGTGAAATCAGGAGCTCCTGAACCTGAGAGCCCCAGGACGTACCTGTCAGCACTTCCACTAGCACTTTCCTCAAGCTCTTAGTTTCCCCCAGGTAGTCACTTTTACACTGGTACAGCCCAGCGTCCTGCTTCTTGAGGCGCTTCATGGTCACTGTCAGGACCCCATCGTGGATATTGTCGCTGATGGAGGTGGTGCCATTCCTGTTCTTCAGGAAGGGCATCCAGAAGCGTCGGGCGCTCACCACACGTTGGCAGTTGGTCTCGTCGATCTGCCTGCACCAGCTCTTTTCTCTCCACCGCTGCTGCCAGGGGTTGTAGGTGCAGTTGACAGAAATGGTGCCCCCCTCTATTCCATACACCACGGTGATGTTCTCTGCTGCAGAGGGTGCTAGGAGAGAAGAGGAAGGGGTGAGCCAAGGCTTTTCCATTTCTATCCCTCACCACAATGTTAATGCTAAACATCATTGTCCTCTTTTACAACCGTAGCCATGGTTGGTGCCAGCTGTTGGGCTGCTACCTGTCTGCTTCCTCCAGGAAGGACACAGGGTGCTCAGATTGAGAGTCTTAGTTTAGACATTCCTTAAATATATCTGTAGCAATCCCTCAGACCGGTGGTTGTTTGGCTTTTGCCAGGCATCTATTCTTGGGGAAGGAGGAGGCATCAATTTCATTAGTATTTGCAGATTTTCTGAAGCTCAGGAAATTCTGGTCCTTGCCTTCCCTGCTTTCCCTGTGGTGACTGCTCAGGATTGCACCCTGGGAGCTCAACCACATCCCACGTTGTGCAGCCATCGGGCTCCTGCCCAGGGGAAGCAGATTTCAACATGACCCCAGTATTCTTGTATTTTCTTCTGGTCTTGAGGAGCATGAACCTGGGCACTCAAGTAGATTGAGCTGGCATCAGACAAGCTGTCTTGATTTTTAAAAGCTCTTTTTACAAGGCAGCTTATGAAAACATAGCTTGACCCAACGGTGACAAATTGCTTCTGTGACACCCTCGTTGGACTAGTCTTGCTGTGACAGCCCTGATTTGCAACACGCAACCTGCTTAACTTGTGTAACGCAGCTTCCTTTGGGTTTTGCCCTTGAGTTTCCATATAAGTTCATAGATGCAGATTTGGTTTTGCGATACCCGTGAAGTTTATTCCCATTTTAAGACTCTTTGCACAGCAAGAGAGAAGCAATACAACCCTGGAAAATGCTAGAATCAACATGACACCTACAAACCAGTGTCCAAATGGCTGTTCAGGAGGTTACTTCTTAATCCCACTTCTGATTTCTAAATCCAGGGATTCAGCAATTTTTTTCACCCTATCTTTTAATATCTTACTTTAAGCATGTTGATAACTGGTCTTTGGCTACTTGGCTTTTTTTTTTTTTTTTTTGCATTGGTTCCTTATTTCTAATTTCTATTCCTCTTTATGGCAGGCAAAGGCAGAAGGGACAGTCTGAGCTATTAATACTTCCAGAGACCAGTGTGGTGTGGTATTTGTGGAAATCTCTATTTCTAGTGGAAAAAAAATTGAGGCTAGTGCCTTCTGTGAAACAATTAGTAATGATGAAACGGAATTAAATTAAGAAATAGGTTCTTACGAGGACTCTGTGATGGCTGAACCTTTTAATAACACTTCTTATAATAATTTCAAGCCTTTTAAGTGAATTGTAAACTAAAGAATTTGAACCTCTTTCAGGCTTGAGTAGAAGGAGGCATAAAAATGTGTCTGTGCTCCCCAAGTATCCAACACCTACAAGTCTCAATCCCCACATGTAGCTTCACTCAGTTGTTCCAGGGAAGTCTTACCTCATTCCATCTCCACTCCAGGCCCAGGAAATCCCTCTAAACATTTTAACTCCCTCTCCTATTTTTCTGGTGGACTCCTCTTTGCCCCCAGTTCTGCCCCTTCAGCTCCTGCAACGGCCCCAGGGTTTTGGGTTTTGGCTTGATTTGGTCTGGTTTTGAAAGCACATTGCAAAAAATCTCAAATCATGGCATTTAAAGATTTGCTGATGGAAAATTGGAAAGCTTTGTGTCATTTTTGAGTGATTCTGCTGACAGATCATTTATTATTTGTATTCGTCCTCCCTTGTTGTGTGCTACTGAAAAAAAGTATAATGGACTTTTTCCCAAACTCATCCTGATTTTGGGGACAGGTTTCTGAGCTCCCAAAGCCTGAATCTGTTGTCTTTTTATGTACTGCTGCAAGTATCGGATCTCCAAAGAGCAGCTGAAGAGAGAAGGCTGCCAGCTGGGTCCTGTGCCTTGTTTCTCATCTCAGATAAATGTTTCCAAGCTGAAAATAGTCAAGTGCCTGAGAGGTCAGAGATGTCCCTTTCCTTGAGTTTTATTTTTCTTTCTCTTGAACCCTAGCTGCTGCAATTTACATCCAAAGCCCACAAATACAAACAAAGAGGAATTTTCAATTTCACATTTCACTCTGGGAAGGCACAGCAAGACTTTTGTCAGCAGTGTTTCCTTTCCTGACTCACAAGGATCTCTAGGAGAAAAGCTGAGCCCTTGGATCGCCACTGCCCCTTTGTTAAATTGAGGGAAAAGAACAAACTCCAAGGAAGGAACCTGATATCCCTGCAATGTACCTGGGGAGGAAGAATTGAGTGCAGAACACACAGCAATGCTGCCGGTTCCCTCTGCTTGTATCACATTGGACCTTGCAACATAGAGACAATGAGTAAGGCTCGTTATCCATAATAACTATTTGTATTCATCTTCCAGAGAACTGCATGCTACAAGACACCTTTGCACCCAGAAAATGATGCTGTGTTTCAAGACCTGTGCAGTCTTTTCCTGTAGCCTTCTCAGTAATCTCATACCAGTTGCAAGGTAGAGACTAAGTTTTGCACCAATCTTTTCCCCTGTCTGTTAACTGAAACCCGAGGTCAACACGCTTTCTTACCTGACCAGAAGACCAAGAAGATGAGGTGCAGGAGCTTCTCCATGTCATCTGAGCAGAGAAGGGGACAAGAGTCAGGAGAAAATTGAAAAAGAGATCTTGCCCAAGAGCAGTTTGCTTTTCCCCCCTCCTTGCTCTGCCGGAAGGAATGAGCACAGAACTTGGCATCTTTTTCATCCTGCATATTGAGCAATTCACCAGGGACGGGCATCTCTCTTGTGGGCTGGAAATTCAGGCATCAGCATTGCCTGTTCCACAGCCACGATGTAGTCTAGACAGCCCAAAAGAGAGCATCATGTGATGGCCTGAAACCGTGGTACTGGAGTCCCACTCACCTCAGCAAGTGGTGCCTGTCCAGCAGAGCAGGCTTCACAGCCAAGCTTGGCATGGGCTGAATTTCTGGAAAGCCAAAAGGGAGAAGGCAGGTCTCATCAAGAGTCTGTAAGTAGCTCGCTCAGCATTATGAGGGTGAAAGGAGGGTGAGGACAAAGTCTTGTGGGTTATTTTCAGGAGAAAGACAATTTCATGTCCCTCACTGCACATGAAGCATTCCTCTGACTTATTACTGAAGCCAGGAAGACAAGGAAACTGCTGGGTGATGCTGTGAGGTACTTAAGATACCTGGTTTGCTCATCTGTATTTTGTACCTAGCAGAAAGGATGTAAGAGCAAGGGATGGGGGCTTGATTCGGAGCCCGTCAGTGCTGTGCTGATGCAGTAACTCTGGACTGCAGTTAAGGGAGCCCCCTTTAGCACTAGCAAACTGGTGTGCTGTGGATGGGTTACTGGTTTTTATTTTTTCAATGTGTTTACTTTGAGATTTTCCAAAAACCTGGCTTCTTACCACGTGTGCTTATCTGCTTCTTAACAGGCAGATAAACCTGCAGGTTTATCCATTCGTAAATGTGCCGCCTCTCTCTTTGAAGAAAATGGTACCTCACAGTACCAAAAATTCCCTGTGAGAATTCCTGATTGCAGGTTTGGTTCATTCTTGCTCCAGTGGGCATGAATCTGGATTCTCTTTGATCAGAAGCATCTGTCTCCCTGAAAACATCTCTCTTGAACTCAATTGTCTTCTACTATTATTCTTTCACTCTTTGACCCAGTGTAACCGACTGCATGAATAGGAAATAGTTAAGAGGAATCTTGGGCTGAGTGAACCATTCCTAGAACCTTATTTGTTTTTTTTCCTTTCTTCCATTATAAGTTAAACACATCAACTCTGAAAATCCCCAAAAGTAGATCAGCTTCTCCGCTGCATCCATAGCAAGATGAGCCTACTGGATGTGACTGGCTTGTGAATAGGGAATGGTTCAGGTCCCTTTCATTTGCCACCTCTCTTGCAGAGCTTGGGGCAGCCAAACCAAGTGTAGAGGTTTTTGGTCTTTTCAAGAAACTGAGCTGAGCCCTAGCAAACTCATTGCACATTGTTCACCACATGACTGCTAAACAGAAGGCAGCAGATGTGTTATTTGGAGTATTTCCAGCAAAGAGAAGGAAGTAGTGTTCCTAAGGCCCTGGTGAGTTCTGCCGTGAAACTGCACAAGCACTTGTGGTCTTCTATGACTTCAGAAGAAGCCACAAAAGCTTGCTTTCTATGTGTAACATCTTTGTTGGTGACACAGACAGTGGGGCTGAGTACCCCCTCAGGAAGTTTGTTGGTGACACCAAGCTGTGTGGTGCAGCTGACATGCTGCAGGGAAGGGATGACATCCAGAGGGACCTGGACAGGCTGGAGAGGTGGGCCCCTGTGAAGCTCATGACATTCAACAAGGCCAAGTGCAAGGTCCTGCACATGGATCAGTGATCTCCAGTACAAACCCAAGCTGGGCAGAGAAGGGTTTGAGAGCAGCCCTGAGGAGAAGAACTTGGAGGTGATGGTGGATGAGAAGCTCAACAGGGCCCAGCAACATGTGCTGGCAGCCCAGAAAGACCCCCGCACCCCAGGCTGCATCCCCAGTAGCGTGGCCAGCAGGGCAAAGGCGGGGATTCTGCCCCTCTGCTCCGCTCTGGAGAGACCCTCCTGCAGTGCTGCCTCCACATCTGGGGCCACCAACATCAAAAGGACATGGACATGTTGGAACAGGGTCAGAAGAGGCCACAGAGATGCTTTGAGGGCTGGAGCCCCTCTGCTGTGAGGACAGGCTGAGAGAGGTGGGAGGGTTAACCCTGGAGAAGGCTCCAGAGAGACCTTGGAGCCCCTTCCAGTCCCTAAAGGGGCTCCAGAAAAGATGGGGCGGGACTCTTATCAGGGAGGGGAGCCCTAGGACAAGGAGGAAGGGTTTGATACTGAAAGAGAGGAGACTGAGATGAGATGTGCGGAAGAACTTTGGTGTGAGGGTGGTGAGACCCTCGCTCAGGTTGCCCAGAGAAGCTGTGGCTGCCCCATCCCTGGAGGGGTTCAAGGCCAGGCTGGAGGGGCCTCTATTTCTTGATGTAAAGATCAACATTTAACTTTAGTTTGAAAGCCTCTTACCATCTTACTCCTTATCTAAGTAGACTGATAAATGTAGGTTATAGGGGAATTTGCATTATGTCTCAGAAAAAGCTTGTATTACTTTTATACACCGTTGTTGTTTTGTAGCTACAAGACCTTCTGTTGCTCAGATTCATACAGCACAACGTTCACTATGCAAAGTTTGCACTGCAGCGTATCACCCTCAAGCTGATTTGCCTTCAGGCAGATGCTGGTTCTTCTTATTCTCATAGTCCAGTGTGTATTTCCCCCACCCACTGCACGGCAAATGGACCTGGTCACAGCAAGGTTAGAACCCTACAGCACTGGAATGAGTTTGCTTGGCCAAAGCCAAGCTGAACTCTTAGGAGTGGGACAGAGTTTCTGTCAGTGAAGACAGGTGAAATATCAAACCCATTCGTGTCCAGATGAATATTGCTCTTTTTCAAAAGGTCAGTCCTCCACACGTGCCTCTCCAAAAGAGTCTGCATTTTAATTGGACCGAAGAAAGCAGATGCACAAGAGATCCTGAGGGTTACCCAGCAGCTTTGTCTGACCTGAGAGAATCTGTGCACTTGTGGCAAAATCCTCTGCTGGCCTCTAAAAAGATGAAGTTCCTAAAAATGCAGAGGTAACATACACGTGGCAGCAAAAACTTAGGTGTCTTTCCCCAGTGTCCATCCACACACCTTCTACTCCCCATTCCCACTTCTCATTCCAGTTCTTTTCTCCCGTTTCTGGATTTGTGGGGGATTCTGTACTTCAGCCTTTCTCATTATTTGGTAACTGCTTGAGTGCAATAACAGCATATTCCACATTTTCATCTTCGGGTTTCCTGTGAATCTGACTTGGTTCAACATTACAGTAGAGAGGAGCCTCGGGGTTGGGCTGGAATTTATGGTTCAGGGTGATGTACTGTAGGTCTTCACTGTCATCCTTGGGACTTTCCATTCTTTCAGTTCTGTCAAGCTATGAAAAGAAAGGGAAAACACTTCTTAGCATGATTCAGTGCCAGGCCACAGCTGTTTTGCAAAGAACAAGATTTTCCTGGGACAAAAGGAAAAGACATGTAAAAGCTTAACTTTGGTCACAACAGAAGTGAAAGAACATAAAACTCTTTCCTGCATCACTTCTCCTTAATACAGCTTACAGCCTCATTGTCTAATGTTGGTTTCTGTTGGTTTGAGACACTTCTCGGAGATCATTAGAATTTGCTCCACTGTTTTTTTTCCTGCTGACATTAAATACCATTTCCCTTCCTGCTCACAACCAAAAATGAGCACCAAGGTCCTTGTCAGGTGGGTCAGTCCTCACACACCATTGGTAAGGGATGCAGGTACCGTATGGGAAATCTCTCACTTTCCTTACCTGTGCTCTGTCGTCTGGTTCTTCATAGATGTCCTCTTCTTGTCCGTTACCTTTGGAATGAGCCAAAATCAGAGGTTTTAGTAGTAGAGAGGTCCATGAAATACCTGGGCATTGCCTATGCTTCAGGAGTTTGGGAGAAGGCTGTGGGATTGCCCAGTGACAGAAGCGATGGGTGTGCCAGTGGGACCAATCTACCCTGAACGTGGTGAACATACTGCTCTCGCTTTAATTCTCCTCTGACACGTTAGGAGGTGTCCTGTGAAGGAGCTAAAAGAACATGGTTTGACTTATTGTGAGAGGAGATAATAGCAAGGAGCCTGCCTTGAGGCTTCCAAGGCTGCACCAGCCTTATCTTCTCCAGGGCACTGCGAGTTGGGATCAAGCTTGCCTGGAGTGGAAAGTGGTGGCCAGAGAAGGCCCTGCTTAGTACAGGCTAGAACATGAGGCATCACCAGTCTCCACTTACCTTTTCTCTTCAGCTTGCACTTCCTGATGCACACTGCTATCAAGCTGATGAACGCCAGGATGAACAGGATGCTCAGGACACCAGAGAGGATGCTGAAGGTGTGCCCACTTAAGCTGAAACCAGGAGAGCAAAGCAGTTACCAGCGTTAGATGGCAGCACAGCATGATGCTGGCACAGCCCATCACCAAACAGTGACCAAGGTATGGAACGGGAGTAACTCTTCTGCAGTAGCTTTTGTGCACTTGGAAGGGGGAGCTGGTTTCCCAGAATTAATGCTATCTTGATTTTTCTACCTGGCTGTGCCTTCTGAGCTTTTCCTAAACTATTTGTTCTCCAGGCTTTAAAAACAAGCTACTACTCAAAGTTCAGAATACAATTCCTCTGCAGCAAGTACTGCCTTTTCCTCCTGGAGCTGATGTATGAGTGTACTCTTAGGTGCAGCTGCAGCATTGATGACAGTAGATGTCCAAAGGGGAAGAAACCCCTTTATGTTTAACTGCCTGCTAAACAGAAGGATTAAGCAGTGGGCAAGGACTGTTTCATTGTTAGATATCCATGGATGGAGTATGAACAGTCTTCAGACTGCCCCAGAACCTGCCTACCTGGAGAAGACAAGTGTACTGTGGAGGAGACATCTGTCTGTGTTCAACTTAGAGACTTTTTTGAGGCCTTACCTCCATGGTGGGGAGTTGCCAAAAGGGGTTGGATGAGTTGTGCTTGACGAAGTTGTTCGAGTCGATACTGCAATCACAAACACGAAAAGAATAATCACTCCTGGGCTGATTTGCATTTACCAGCTAAACTTCTCTGCCACGGGGAAGATTTGGATATAAATCCCCGCTCGCTGTGATGCCAGCACAGCCAAACTGCCCAGGCTGGAGCCTGTGTCAGCAAGCAAAGTGAGGGAAGGACCAAAGCATGGGAGAGGGGACAAGGAGCTGAGCAGGAGCCCCACTTTGTGTGTACCCACCCCAACATGTGGCTGAAAGAAGGGGTGTAAGTGCAAGCAGAGATGTTCCGTGGCAAAGGTCATCAGGTGGCAGTGAAATATGTAACTAATCCATGCTTAAGCAGACAGAGGCTTAGGAAAAGTAAGCAAAGAGCACTGAAAGACTCAGCTATAAGAACTTCCAGGATGTGGGGAGCAGAAGGGGACTGGAGCCTCATGCAGAGATGTGTCATAAATCGTGTGGGGTCCTTTTCCCTTCCTTTGCTCCCCAGGGGACTGCATGCTCCCAAGGGCTCAGCCTGTAGGGGCTGGGAGGTCAGGACAAGGGAGGGCTGGCAGCTGTGGGGCCAGAGCAAAAGCAATGCCTGGCAGTGGGGGAGGTCTCCAGCAGTGCCCAGCACGGACCAGCCAGGTGCTGAGCTGGGGAAGCTGCTCCTGCAGCCCATGGGAAGCCATTGTGAAGAGTGATCCGATTTTTGGGAGCTCCTGGGAACCTCCCCTGAGTCTCTGCTGGGAGCAAACAGAGCGTGAAGGACCAGGCTTGAGCTTTGGCTCCACAGACCCAAGAGGCAGCTGCCAGTGTATCCACCAGAGAGACAGACAGACAGACAGACATCAGCTGTGTGGTGGCAGCTCCTCAGTGCCGTGGCACAGGAGAGGATGGAGAGGCAGCAGGCTGGGTGGTGGGGCTGAAATCTGCCAACAGGCACGGCTGGCTGCTGGTAGGTACTCACCGTTGGACACAGAGAGCTTGAACTCCATTATTGGGGTGAGCCGATAGTTTCTGTAGATTGCACACCAGTACACACCACTGTCCTGGACTTGCAGATTCTGTATGGTAACGGTGACAGTCCTGTTCTGGGTGTCATCCTGGATCCGTGTCCTGCCATCCCCTCCTGCGCTGTTACTCCGTGTTGTGTAGTAATTCGTCCTCACCACCTCTCTACACTCAGCCTGCTCTTCTCTTCGACACCAGTATTTTGTCTCCGACTTGTACACCAGGGTGCTGTAGGGACACTGCACAGAGAGACTTTCATTCTCCCACTTGTGNGGGAAGCTGCTTGGTTGTGAGGGAGAGGGGGGATGAACCATGGGAAGGAATGATGTTGGTTTCTGAGAAGACTTGAGTTTGTGTGGGGAAAAGGTACTCACCCTTGAAAACAGTCAGTGGGATTGTCCTTAGGGGAATATACCAGTTACTGCTGGAACGGTAAGCACAGGAGTATGTGCCTGTGTCCTCTGCCTGGAGGTTGGTCATGGTGATGGTCACGGTCCTAGAGTTGTGGTTGTCCACTATGGTAACACTCCCCTTTGTGGCCTTGCTAGTGTGTGAGGATGGTGCTGGGCCACCGATGGTTTCCACTAAGGGCTCACATTCATCGGCACTCACACGGCACCAGACTTTCTTCTGCTGGAGGTCAGCCCGTGCTGTGTAATCACACTGGAGAGACAGAGCGCTTCCTTCTGATAGTCTCCTCTCAGCTTCAGGTGTTTGGGCTTGCAGAGCTGTAAATGCCAGATGTGGTGAGGGAGAGGAGACATGGAGAAACTGCTTCAAACCTTTCTCCATGGGCACTTGTGGCTGGAGGAACTCGGAAAGCCAAGATCCATTTCTCCTGCTAAATTCCCCCACTTGGAAATGGGACTGTTGATTTGTGGTGGGCTGTGCTGAGATTTGAACTGGGACCACTTTTGTGATTTCAAACCCTGTCTCTTTGGTTTAAAACCCACTGACGTGTGGGTGCTGGAGGTGTTGGACATTAAGCCTAAATGGGTCTGTGGGTGGTGTTTGATGCTGTCCCAGCAGCCCAGGTTGTTTTTACTGCCCCTGGGTTCAGGGAAAAGTTTGACCACCCCCTCCCCGTGCAGGTGATGGCAGTGGTGGGGCTCAGCCACCCCTCAGGAGCAGCAGGTTCTCCACGGCAGCTGGATGGCCATTTGCTGTGAAGGTGTGCCTGATCCAAGGCTTTATCCACCAGCACTGAGTGAGGAGCTTTGAGGAGGGTGGGGATTGCTTGGGCAGAGGGAGAAGAAGGGACAGAGGGGCAGGGAAATGGAGGGGAGTGAGGTCTGTCTGGTGGCAGATCCCCCAGATGGCACAGGTGAGCCAGAGGAAGGGTTCAGATCAGTGTGCATTGCAGGTTGAAGGGGAATCTGTGCTCACCATGACTTTACACTCACTCTAACCCCTTCAGCACCAGTTTTTTGTCACTGTGCTGTTCCCTGGGGTGATGTAGGGACACTGCACAGAGGCTTTCCAGCTCTGCAAAACAGCACATGTGGTCACTGACCCGCCAGCCCTGGACACACGGGCATCCACCACTGGCCAGAGCTGGGCACCTGGATCAGACCCTGCCCTGGACAAATCCCTGGTGTTGGGGGTATTGGTGAGGGCAGGGCTGAGGTGGGGCAAGGAAAGAGGGAGCCAAGAGGCTGCAGGACCAGTGGGGTATGTGGGGCTCCGTCACAGCGTGCCTGTGTGAGGGGGGAAGGTGGGGACTGTGGGGGTCAGGGGAAACTGCTTAGCTGTAAAGGAGAGGCGGGATGAACGATGGGAAGGAATGATGTTGGTTTCTGAGAAGACTTGATTTTGTGTGGGGAAAAGGTACTCACCCTTGAAAACAGTCAGTGAGATTGTCCTTAGGAGAATATACCAGTTACTGCTGGAAAGGTAAGNAGGGTTCAGATCAGTGTGCATTGCAGGTTGAAGGGGAATCTGTGCTCACCATGACTTTACACTCACTCTAACCCCTTCAGCACCAGTTTTTTGTCACTGTGCTGTTCCCTGGGGTGATGTAGGGACACTGCACAGAGGCTTTCCAGCTCTGCAAAACAGCACATGTGGTCACTGACCCGCCAGCCCTGGACACACGGGCATCCACCACTGGCCAGAGCTGGGCACCTGGATCAGACCCTGCCCTGGACAAATCCCTGGTGTTGGGGGTATTGGTGAGGGCAGGGCTGAGGTGGGGCAAGGAAAGAGGGAGCCAAGAGGCTGCAGGACCAGTGGGGTATGTGGGGCTCCGTCACAGCGTGCCTGTGTGAGGGGGGAAGGTGGGGACTGTGGGGGTCAGGGGAAACTGCTTAGCTGTAAAGGAGAGGCGGGATGAACGATGGGAAGGAATGATGTTGGTTTCTGAGAAGACTTGATTTTGTGTGGGGAAAAGGTACTCACCCTTGAAAACAGTCAGTGAGATTGTCCTTAGGAGAATATACCAGTTACTGCTGGAAAGGTAAGCACAGGAGTACGTGCCCGAGTCCTTTGCCTGGAGGTTGGCCATGGTGATGGTTATGATCCTGTAGTATTGGTTGTCCACTATTGTAACATTCCCATTTCTAGCTTTTTTTTCATATGGGTGTCGTGCATGGCCACCAGTGGTTTCCACTATGGGCTCACATTTGTTCTCTCTCATGCGGCACCAGACTTTCTTCTGCTGGAGTTCAGTCTGTTCTGTGTAATCACAGCGGAGAGTCAGAGCGCTTCCTTCTGATAGTCTCCTCTCAGCTTCAGGTGTTTGGGCATGGAGACCTGTAAATGCCAGATGTGGTGAGGGAGAGGAGACATGGAGGAACGGCTTCCAAACTTTCTCCATGGGCACTTGTGGCTGGGGGGANGGCTGGAGGAACTCGGAAAGCCGAGATCCATTTCTCCTGCTAAATTCCCCTGCTTGGAAATGGGACTGTTGATTCGTGGTGGGCTGTGCTGAGATTTGAACTGGGACCACTTCTGTGACTTCTAACCCCGTCTCTTTGGATTAAAACCCACCGACGTGTGGGTGCTGGAGGTGTTGGACATTAAACCTAAATGGATCCGTGCGTGGGGCAGTTTTTGGCGCTGCCCCAGCAGCCCAGCCTGTTGTTACTTGCCCTGGGTGCAGGGAAAGGGGAGACCACCCCCTCCCTGTGCAGGGNCATCCACCACTGGCCAGAGCTGGGCACCTGGATCAGACCCTGCCCTGGACAAATCCCTGGTGTTGGGGGTATTGGTGAGGGCAGGGCTGAGGTGGGGCAAGGAAAGAGGGAGCCAAGAGGCTGCAGGACCAGTGGGGTATGTGGGGCTCCGTCACAGCGTGCCTGTGTGAGGGGGGAAGGTGGGGACTGTGGGGGTCAGGGGAAACTGCTTAGCTGTAAAGGAGAGGCGGGATGAACGATGGGAAGGAATGATGTTGGTTTCTGAGAAGACTTGATTTTGTGTGGGGAAAAGGTACTCACCCTTGAAAACAGTCAGTGAGATTGTCCTTAGGAGAATATACCAGTTACTGCTGGAAAGGTAAGCACAGGAGTACGTGCCCGAGTCCTTTGCCTGGAGGTTGGCCATGGTGATGGTTATGATCCTGTAGTATTGGTTGTCCACTATTGTAACATTCCCATTTCTAGCTTTTTTTTCATATGGGTGTCGTGCATGGCCACCAGTGGTTTCCACTATGGGCTCACATTTGTTCTCTCTCATGCGGCACCAGACTTTCTTCTGCTGGAGTTCAGTCTGTTCTGTGTAATCACAGCGGAGAGTCAGAGCGCTTCCTTCTGATAGTCTCCTCTCAGCTTCAGGTGTTTGGGCATGGAGACCTGTAAATGCCAGATGTGGTGAGGGAGAGGAGACATGGAGGAACGGCTTCCAAACTTTCTCCATGGGCACTTGTGGCTGGAGGAACTCGGAAAGCCGAGATCCATTTCTCCTGCTAAATTCCCCTGCTTGGAAATGGGACTGTTGATTCGTGGTGGGCTGTGCTGAGATTTGAACTGGGACCACTTCTGTGACTTCTAACCCCGTCTCTTTGGATTAAAACCCACCGACGTGTGGGTGCTGGAGGTGTTGGACATTAAACCTAAATGGATCCGTGCGTGGGGCAGTTTTTGGCGCTGCCCCAGCAGCCCAGCCTGTTGTTACTTGCCCTGGGTGCAGGGAAAGGGGAGACCACCCCCTCCCTGTGCAGGGGATGGCAGTGGTGGGGCTCAGCCACCCCTCAGGAGCTCGGGATGGTCTAGTGGGGACAGGTTAGAGAGAAGGAGCAAAGGCAGTGTGTGCCCTGGGGCTGAAATGCTCACCCATGGCTGGGTCTGAGCTTGCCCCCAGCCTCCTGCAGCTCCCCTGTGCTGCACCTCGGGGGATGCCCAGCGACTCAGGGGTGTGAGGATGTGCTGGGCACAGGGCTGCCTCGGCTCCCCAACCTGCTACCACATGCTGAACAGCTTGTGCTCTCTGCTGGGATGGCAGGGGAGGCAGGTGGATGCTCCCAGACAGCCCTGTCCTGACCCAGGGCTGCGGTTGGAGCAGCTGAGCAGGGCCAGGCAGGGTGACGGGAACCGGCAACTGGGGGAGGTGCTGGGGCTGCTCTGGAGACCACAGCTCCGTGTCCCCAGGGTGGCTTGTCCTGGGAGCCTGAAGGAGCCAGATGGGTGATAGTGGGATCTGGGGCTGTCCCTTCCCTCCCCATCCCCATGGGGCTTTGGGCATCCTGGTCTAGTGGAAGGTGTCCCTTCCCATGGCAGATGGGTTGGACAAGATAATCTTTAATGTCCCTTCCAAGCCAAACAATTCCACAGTTCTATGATTCTATGATCCCTGCAGAGTCCTGCTGACATGGGATTCCCCCCCAGTGTGGATATCCCTGGCAGAGAGAGGTGGAGAAGGGGGTCTCACTCCCCTTGGGTGCGTGGGAAGCCCAAAGCAAGCCCAGCCCTTCTCTTACCTGGGAAGCAGAGCAGCAGCAGGAGGAGGGCTCTCAGCTCCATGGTCATCCTCAGGTCCAGGCAAAGGGCATTGCTGGTGGCTGCCCAATGTGTCCCCTTCAAAAATGTCTGCCTTGTGAGCGCTCCCGCACCCCAGTGACGCGGCTGGAGGCAGTGTCAGATGTCTTGCCTCAGGCGGAAATCCTTCACCACATTTCTGCAACAATCTGGGGAAGTGGCAGAGAGCAGAGCTCGGTGTCCTCATGGCAAAAGGCCCTTTCCTGCTCTTGTTTGGCCATTTGCCATGCTCTGCCCCATGTGAGCCAGGGGAGATGGAGAAGGTCCTTTGCCGTGGCCAAGACTTTCCCTCTTGGCTCCCATGGTGTCCCCTTGCTGGAGAGCAGAGCTGGGTGACCAAAGGAAAGCAGCTGAGGTAGATCGAGGAAGGTCTGAGGCATCTTATGTACTCGAAAGGACTAAACCAACATGAAATGATACGGCTGATATTACAAAAGTCTATAAAAGCAGGAATAGCAGGGAGAGAGAGAGAAACCTTAAAATAACTTGTCCTTTTTATCACGGAAAGAGAGAAAAAGGAGACTAATGTAACAAATTTTGATGGCCTTCTGTTTGAGTTCTTGAGCTGTGGTGTGTGTGACCCAGCAACAGTATGGTAAGAAAAGGTTAGGGACACGGTTTGGGGAGCATTCAAATGCTTTCCCCAGGTTTCCTGGTTATTTGTCATATGCACAGGTTTTATAGCCCTAATTTTTGTGCTTTCTGCCTGTTCATCAGTACAATCCTTGCACTAAATAAGACAGAAAAGGACTGTGTGAGAGCAGTTCTGTGGTATCTCTCGTGGCGTGGGTCCCTCCGTGCCCTGCACAGTGTCACCAGCTGTGCCAGAGGATGAAGAGCAGGCTGGCAGAGGGAATGCTGCTGTTTCAGTGCTGACTTACAACCATTTCTCTTTTCAAGAGGCTGTGATGTGCCATATAGGGACAGACTCCTAGCCATACTTTCAAAATTTCGAGTATTTAGTGTTCTTCACTGAAAGAGAAGAGAAATGCTGTATCTCAGCATCCCTCTGCACAGCTAACAGGAAAATGAGGTCTTTTCCTTATTCCAAATTCATTTTTTACTGTATTGTAAAGGATAACACGGATTTACTTTAAGTAAAAAATAAAATAAATAAAAGGATCTTTCACAAATACATTTTGGGGTTAAAACCCACAATTTTGCACTGGAGTCCAGTTTTCCTCAACTAAAGATTGCCCCCTGTGAAGATCTGATCTGAAAACTGTTCTTTGCATTGCAGTACTGGGGGGGACAGTTTGTCCTGCTTGAGCAGGAGTCACAAAGAGTCCCTTGAAAAGGAAGTTGATTGTGCTCTGTGGTTTGGTGTCAGCTCCACTGCAATTCTGCCCATGGCTGGTGGGTGCAGTGGGTGTACTCAAGAAAAAAGGGAGGGATCAGGCAGGAAACTGTGGTCGTCAAAAGCTTGGTCCTGTGCTCAGGGACCAATCTTTTCATACCTACTCAAGCTTTGTGCCTAGAGATACAGTGAGCACAAATATGTATGGAATTATGTTTCCCCTATGGAATAGTTAACAGGCCTGAGCTGGTTCTGTGGAGGCTTCAAAAGACTGAGGATATAAAAGGTTTGGTAAGGAAACAGCAGACTGTGTCAGCCGTGTCTGACAATAAATCACACGTGCTAGTTGTTCTGGGGGCTGCTGCACTAGTATTATGCTGCTGTCATCTGGATGATCCTGGTTCCAAAATTATGAGCAACTCTTATGTACATTTGCTTCCTGCTGCCTCCCAAAGACTCTCCTTTTCCTCGACAGAGGCTTTCAGAGGGATCATTCCCCTCACAAGCTGCTTTTTGTGCCGGATCAAAGGTACAGTGCTCCGTGTGCCTCAGTACCTGCTGTCCTGCATCTTAAAAACCAGCTCCTAAAAGGCATTTAACAGGCATGAAACAAATGCTTTAAGACCTTTCTTTCTTCAGGCAGATTTAGCCTGTCCTTAAGTAGCTGTGTTTTCTATTAAATATTGCTCGTGCAGAGAAGGAATCAGTGCCAGGACAGTTGCCCCTTGAGGCAGTGACCATGGTCCTTTCAGGGGGTGGTGGTGCTGGGGCAGGCAGTGCCCGGAGACGTGTTGTTTACATGACACACTTGTACCTGTTTTTGAAGAGGAAACTGTCCCCAGAGTGACGTGGCTTCTGGTTCTGGAGAAGCCAGAGTCTCCAGGTAACAGGAACCGGAGCTGGCCCATTTGCTTTTGTAGCAGTGCAGAGATTTTCTTCATCTGAAAGGAAACTTGCTTTGGTGGTTGAAACTTTCAGAAAATTCCTTTCCTAATGCTGAAATATCATGCCCCTAGTCAGTGGGGCTTGGCAGGTCCCCTTCTGCCTCCTCTTGAAATCCCTGTGCCCTTCTCTGCCCTTCAAGGCAGTGACAGTAAAGAAATATAAAGTATGTTCCCCTGCCTCCCCGATGCCAGCAGATACGCTGACAGTGCTGTCCCCTGGGCCACCTACCTGCCTCGCTCCACCAGAGCAGTGCAGAAAGCCCGTACTGACACCCTGGCTGCAAATAATTTCCAATTATATGAATAAGCAGCTTATTAACAATACGTTCTGGCTAATCATTTTGTGCTAGATATCTTCGCATTGTCTTGTCCCCAAATCCCTCTCTCATCAGGCACTTGATGCTCGGTAACAAGAAGGGGGAATGCACTCGTTCTCTTATGAACAAATCCCAAGAGTCTGCAATTAGTTTGGTTTCTGCAACTGGTTGCCTACAAACTGTGCCAAGAACTCTGCTGTGTCGCAATGCCTCATCCTTTCCCATAGCATCCACCTTTGCCACATCCACAGGAGGTCCCCTCTTCGAGGAGAGCAGCTCTTTGGGGCAGGACAGGTCATGAAGGGATGTTGGTCACTAAGGAGCAGCAAGGAAATAATGAAATTGGTCCTTTTGCTGCATCTCAGGCAGAGGATCAATATAGCTTTTAATTATAGTATCACAGAAAAATAAGATGAATGTTATCTCAGGAGGTCACTTAATCTAGCCCAGTGACACACAGCAGGATCAGCTCTTTCGATGCAATTTCTAAAGATCTCTCTTTAACTAGTTTAGGTTGCAGCGTTCTCCTGGTGACCTATTCCAGGGCTGCACCATCCTTCTTTGAAAGCTTCTCCTGACGTCTGACTGTCCCCGCTATTTAAACGCTTTGCTCCTTTTTTTTTTCTTTTGTATCCTCTGTGAACTCGGAGAACAGATTATTCCCTTTCTCTTGCTTTGGATGCAGTGACGCCTGTCGTGCCTCCCCTTCGTCTTTCCACTCCAGACTAACCATCCACAAGCCTTTTAATTTTCCTTTCCCTTCTCCGTTGTGTTTCTGACAGCTTGGATCACTCCCTCCCCCTTCTCCGAACTCTCTCATCAACGCACTTATTTTCTGCCTATCTGCCTGGGGTCTTCAAAGACCCCTGAAGTTTCTTTCGAGATTTTCATCCCAGTCACGGCTAAAAACATCACGCTTCCACTGGGAAGGGCTGGTTTTGGGGGGCAAAGCCACTAGAGGGCAGAGGAAGATCAGGAATGGGGTGCTGGGCTGGGGTTGGGGGGCATCACAGCCTGGGGAGGGGGTGTCTTTGCCAGCCCAGTCCTGTGTCTCTGCTCCCAAGAAGCTGAATAGCTGCGGTGGTCTCAGCCCCGAGGAGAAATGCTGACCTTTGCAGCTCCTTGGTGATACTCCCTGCGTTTTGCAATGAAAACCAAAGCCTCAGCTTTGGTTTTCACCCCAGAGCCTGGGGCATCAGGTGCCCAGACATGGCAGTTTTTCTGTCACTTCACTCCTCTCTTTCCCCTGGCTCTGGGAGGCGAGTGCCCGTGTGAGCCCCTGTGAACTCGGAGGCAAAGCTTTCAGAGAAGCTGTATAGCCTTGCCTCACCCGCAGGGTGCCTTAAGAAAGATCTTAGACAGCAAAGACACTTCTTCCCGCAATTTTTAGCGGGCTGCAGCATTATCCGCCAGCCCATGGAGCCTGTCGGGCCCTTCTTGGGATCATTGTCCACCAGTTGATGCTTCAGCAGAGCAATCCTTCACCTTCATCCAGCTCTGATGCTCTGCCAGGATGCAAGGCAGTGGGGAATGGATGCTAAATGACCCTATGAGAAATTGGGGTGATGGGATGAGGGAGAAGGTGGGGGTTCATCTTAGAACAAGGTGGTAGAAGATGGCTTGGGGAAACGGTGAGAGCAGAGCAGGGTTTGGGGGAGGTTGGCAAAGCTGGAGGTAGTGGCTGCCTGTGCTGGGGCTGCTGGACATGTAGGACACACAGAACATGCTGTATGTGCCTACTCAGGAAGTGTAGTAATAGGACAAGGGGTAATGGTTTTAAACTGGAAGAGGAGAGATTTAGATGAGATATCAGGAAGAAATTCTTTGCTGTGAGGGTGGTGAGACACTGGAACAGGTTCCCCAGGGAAGCTGTGGCTGCTCCATCCCTGGAGGGGTTCAAGGGCAGGCTGGATGGGGCTTGGAGCAACCTGGTGTGGTGGGAGGTGTCCCTGCCCATGGCAGGGGGGGTGGAAGTGGGTGATCTTTAAGGTCCCTTCCAACTCTAACCATTCCATGATTCTATGATCCTATGCCGGACACGCTGGCCAGGCGCTCTGTGAGCAGGACATGGGCCACGGGCTCAGCTCGGCTCTAAAGGAGAAGAGGCCCCACAGCAGCAGCTTAGCGAGAGGCCTGGTGTTTGGTCTGTTCCACATCAATGGGGCGTCCAGCTGTGGCTGAGGATGAAAGCAAGCGAGAGAGAGAGGATTAAAGGCTCCCAGGGTCTCCTCTAACCCGCCTAAGACTCGCCGAGAGGGCAGTGTGCGGCTTCAGGAAGGCTTCTTCATATGGAAAATATTATGCGAGGGGAGAGAAAGGGAAGGGGGAAGGGAAGAGGGGAAAAAGAGACAGACTTCTGTCCGGAGAGTGCTGGGGGAAGACTGATCACACACAAAAATAAAAAAAGAAAAGCATTTGGGAGGCTCGGATGGAGCCCAAGGAGAAAGTGCTGAGCTCTGCCATAGCCCAGAGTGTGGTGGAGCACAGGTGTGATGAGTTTGGGAGGCCTGCAGGATTGGGGGTGAGGTCCAAGTGGCAGCAGAAAAATAAAGGGATGAAAGAAGAGGGGAAAGTAGAGAAGGGGAAGGAGGAGGCTGGCAAAAGGGAGGGGAAAGGAGAGGAATGGAGGGGGGGAGGTGGTGAAAGGCGGGATGAGGGACGTGGAGGAGAGCGGGAGGTGGTGAAAGGCCGGCTGTCTGCTCCATTGTGTTATTAACCAGGTCGCCAGGTGGAAGCGCCCCGCTTTGCAGCCCTCCTGGCCCGCTCCCTACCCCCGCCAAACTGCTCCCAGGAATGCTTCTGATGGGGAACAAATTGCTAACAGAAGTGAGACATTTTGCACTGAATGCAAGCAAGTTTCCAGTGGAAGGTTTCCTGTCAGCGGGTTGGGACTGGAGGGTGTGGAGCCTTTCTGCCTGCTCTGGCAGAATAATCCCGCGAGTTAACACGCAGCGTTGGTTATGGAGCAGGATAAAGGACCTGAGGCTGGGCTTTCCTGCCTTCTGTTTTGGCTGCCACCGTTTGGCTGCTTTCATTTCACCATTATTTTTCTGCTTCACCCGAGTGTGTGGCATTCTTGGGCTCATTAGCCCTTCCTCCACTCCCCCAGCCACCCCCCACTGGTGAGATCTCCTGAGTATTCGCAGGCTTCCACTCTACTTTTCCTCCTTGATTTATACTGTTGAACCGAATGACCTTCCTTGACCTCATTTTCATGACAGTGTGAGCATACACATCGAACTGCAAGGAGATTCCCTCCCTTGCAGCGCTGCCCTCTGAGCTGCAAGGATGTTTAACTCTCCCGGCCAGCCCCGGGGGGGGTGGGTTTTTGGGGTGGGTTTTTGGGGTGCTCACACGCTGCAGATGGGTGCCCCATCACTTGCATCTGCAGCATCGCCTTGCACATGTGGGAGATGTGGAAGGTGCTGGCTGAAAAATGCTGATCTGCGTCTCTCTGCACATATGGATGGTGTTTAACCAAGCTGGTGTGTGTGCACGAGCTGTACACAGGAAAATCCTCCTGGATATTTCACTCTGTGTATAGATGTGCAGAACTTTTCCTTTCTCCATCCCCTATGCTTCAAAGGAGCCCACAGGTACATATGGTCTGTCCCTGAAGGAAATACTTTCTCCACACCAATACTTTTTCTCCTTTCTATACAGGTTGTTGTTGGTCAACGCTGCAGTAGCTGAAAACTTGGTTACACGGTCCAGACAAGGCAAAACCTAGAGCTGGGAGATGTGCACTGGCTCCCTGGTATGGACACGCTTGCAAGGTGAGGGAATTTCTACTACCACGAGTGTCTTTCTGCCCTGTGACTCCTCATGGAATAAGCGGATTATAACAGGAGAGAGAATAGACCACTTCTCCCTGGAAAACACATAGCCGAGTCTCTACTCCTGGTCCTGAGGAATTTCAGTCAAAAGTCTGAATTTCTTAAGAGGAGCAGCCAACCCAAAGGTGCTGCTGGGGTTTGGAACAGTGAAATCAGCCGTGATTTTGTTTGCCATACTCCAGCTGCACCCCACCCAGACTCCACACTGACATCCCAAAGCCGGGTGTCTTCCACACTTTTCTAAATAGCTGGCAAAGCAGCTTTGCCCCCTTCCCTTGCCCAGCGGCACATAAATCCCTTTGTCCCCTAGTCTGGAAATCTGCCTTCCTGTCCCTCCCTTCCCTGCCTTCCTGGGAAGTCAGCGTGGACATGGTGCTGCCGGCTTGCCTGTCTGAGCTGCTTAGTTAAGAATAATAAACAAACTCCTAAATGGAAGGATATTCTTTAAACCTGCCTTGTGCTGCCTGCCAGGGAATGCAGGCAGCAAAGCCCACCTCCTGTCCCCCTCCAGCCCTGGCTCCAGGCTCTCCTGAAACCTGATCTCCTTTGCTGCAGAGCTGCACCATGGCCTCTGTGTGCACCTTCCCCCCTGACCCTGTCTGGATTCTCCTGTCCTTCTCCTGCCACAACACCCCACCAGCACATGCTCCTGGCTCACACACACACATACCGGAGAGGGGCACGCAGTGACACTGCCACATCTGGAAGCTAAAGGCAGAGGTGTGCTATGCCCACCGCATTAATGAAGCACATACTGGATTTACACGCATGTCCGTGCCCACCCCATGCCCACAGGGACACACAAACACTGTGAGAAGTGATGTGAACGCCCACCATGCCAACAGCTAGAAGATGCCTACAGGAGAGCTGGAGAGGGACTCTTGGTCAGGAAGTGTAGTGATAGGACAATGGGGAACGGTTTTAAATTGGAGGAGGGGAGACTGAGATGAGATATTAGGAAGAAATTCTTTGCTGTGAGGGTGGTGAGGCACTGGAACAGGTTGCCCAGAGAAGCTGTGGCTGCCCCATCCCTGGAGTGGTCCAAGGCCAGGCTGGATGGGGCTTGGAACAAGCTGGTGTGGTGGGAGGTGTCCCTGGTGTCCCAGGGCAGGGGGGTTGGAACTGGATGATCTTAAAGGTCCCTTCCAACCCTGACCATTCTATGATTCTGTGATTCTATGCTCACCCCTTTGGGAAACCCGCCCATCTGCAGCGTATGCAGATCGGAGGCAGAAATGCTCCAAAAAGTTCACAGACACGTGGAAGTGGCGCATGGCACCAGGTCTGCAAAGAAGTGCCAACCTCATGTGACAGCATGACAGCAGAGCACACTCAATAGCACCGATAAACTGCCAGCCTGTGTCCTGATTTCTCTCTCTCACCTCCTTTTGTGGAGGTGTCCATCCATCTCGCTATTTTTCTTGCTTTCTCTTCATATACGTGCCCTCTTCTTCGCTCTTGCACATCCCAGCTTTCCTACAGACCTGCTGGTCTGTTCTCCTGCTCCCTGGAGGTTTCTCTCTCATACAAGGACACACCACCCACCACCCTTCTGCTTGAAATGCAGACCTTCTTGTACACATCTGTTTTTTCCTTTCATAAACTCTCTGCTCCATGCGGCTTCTCTGACACAGGTACATCTTTCCCTGTCTCTCCAGGTTGCTCAGGCACCGTCTAGGCACACAGCCATCTTCTCCCACCTTCTGCTTGTTCCCCCCTTCCCTTTCCAGCTCCCACAGCTTCCCAGTTTTTCTTCCCTGTGGCCTGTTTTCCTTGTGCCAGCATTCCCGGCGAGCAGGAAGAGGATGTCAGCGAGAGGCTAAGCAGTCCCTGGGACCCTCCGGCCCTGCCACACTTTTCAACCCACTTCTCATTTTTCTTCTTCTCTTCTTGTAATTCATTGTTTTCGGGCTCTCCTCCTCCTCCTCCTCCTCAGTGCTTGCTAAAGGGAACTCGGCTCCTTGCCTGCTCTTCTCTCTGTTTTCATCTTCAGAGAAAGGGAAAAACCCATTTT
>VXBW01007373.1:113975-127607 GCA_013400375.1 Thinocorus orbignyianus | reverse complement strand
CCAAGCTTTAAAGAGCCCAAGAATATCCAGGACAGACTGTCAGCGGCAGCCTCTCTGTCTCTCCTCGTGGCTCACTGCTTGCCTTGGTCTTCGTCTCTTCCAGACACTCTGCTCCACCTTCTTGTAAATTCTGACAATGAAAACACTATTTAAATGTCCTCCAAGTTTCTCTTCCCATTGAAAAAGGGGATTTATTCTCTCTCTCTCTTTTTTTTTTTAATCAGAATTAATGTGATTCTAATGTGTTCCTTTTGATCTTCAGGGGATTTTTTACACTGATGATCCCTAATTTTGAAATGATTTTTTTTTTTTGTTTTAATTGTTTTAAAAAGCTTTAGTGAAGGGGGAAAAAAAAAAAATCCATCCTACTTCTTTGGCACATCTTTAACCTTTAATACCTCCAGAAAAAAAAATATTTAAAATATATTATACATTTTTAAACAGGGTGCTTTTGACAGGTCAGTTTCAAACCTCTCTCTCTTTTCCTTGCGCTGTGTTGGAATAAGACAATTTTGCAGCTTGGATTTTTTTGACAGTTAAATTGCAATGTAGGCAGAGGGTGGAATAGGGATCCTGTCTCTTTAACTCTCTAACTAGACAAAGACTTTTCCCCTTTGAGAGCTGAGCCCGGGATCAGAACTGTCAGATGATCTCGTAGCACTTGGGAGAGTTTGCAAAGTCATAATTATATCTTTTAACCTGTCTTGCTCTTTGCAAAAGAAAGGTCCTATTATATTGAAATGAGATTATTAGCCATCAAATACTTTCTTTCTTGGGATTCTTCTTCTTTAAAAAAAAATTCAAATACCTTAACTACTTTGCAATTGAATTTTTATAAGATTTACTTTTCACTAAATAAATGTTCTGCAGCAGCTATTTTTTTAAAGTATTTTTAAAAGGGTGTTTTCAATATGCAGATGCAAAAAAAAAAAAAAAATCAGACTAAATGTCTGAAATGTCACCTGTATAATTAAAGGAAGGTAAAGTTTCAGAGCTCAGTTCAGGGTTTTTTCCCTGGCTTAGTTGGTGAGCTTCACTCTTCAAAAACCCTGCTGCTTTTCCTGATTCCATTGCCAAAAATATTTTTTTCCTGAAACCCAATCATTTTCAACCTTCCATTTTCTCTCTCTCTCTCTCTTTTTTTTTTGGGGGTGTCTTTTCTTTTTCCCCAAACATGAAGAAAACCCCACCAAAACCCAAAAGCAAAACCCCAAATAATATGAGAGGTGATTTGCATTTTGTTGTTTGCTTTCTGTTTTTTTTTTAAAATTCACACAATTAAAATCACTGTGCTGCAGTATCAGTATGTGCTTTAACAAAAGGTGACGACTGCATTAAAGCAAGCAGGATAACACCAAAAAGCTCAGTAAAAGATGATATTCAAGTAAAATTCAAGCAAGAGCTTCTTTAAACTCACTCATCCCGGCACCGGTTGGCAAAACAGTTACACCCAGGCTGAATTTGAAACTTGAGATTAGTTCCAGCTTACACAAACAATAAATAGTTAGCACGTGCTTAAATATCCCCCTGAATAAGGGCTGAAATGATTCTAAAGTCGTTGAAATCCGTGAACAATCTGGGCCTGATCCAAAGACCTTCTGGAATCGGCAGAGGATCCTTCCACCTGCTGCAACAGCTCCGGCTCAAGCGCCCCTTTGTTGGAAGTGACTGGTCACTTTAATGGAATGATTAAAGTGCTGTCATTTATAGCTCTATAATTCAGATTGTGTCAGCCTTTCCATTAGAAACTCTCTTTCTTTGCAAGGGTGCGTTATGTCTTGGCCATAAAAATTCATTCCGAGATTAAATTCGGCACGTTCCCATCTAACAAAGGGATCGTTCCTCCTGCAGACAAAACTCCCCATTAAACTCACGGGATGCCAGGAGGTCACAGCTGGTTTACTCTTTTTTTTTTCTTTTTTTTTTTAAGGGATTAAATATATGTAAATTTTTAAAAATGTTCTGCCCAGCACGCAGGGCCCAATCCTGCAGCACTTTCAATCCTGGGAGTCACTTTACTGGTATAAGCAGTTTCAGATTATAAGGAAATTGCTTAAGATACTATTGCCATGAGTAAAGTTACTCATATTTGTAGGTGTCTGCCCATACCACACTCTGGTATGTGCTTGGTGCACACCTTCAGGAAGGTCCTCAGTTACCCACTACCACAACACACGTGTATTTTCTGCTAACTACATACTTCTTGCTTTAATTCCAAAGACTAAGAATAAAACCCATTTATTTTATTTCATACACATTTCCTTAACCTCCTCAAAAAGATGTCTCGGTCGTAATGAAAACCAGGAGACTGACAGATCAAAAGAACCTCCCTGATGGTAAATAAGGCCCCGATTCTGAATGAGACCCACCTGGGGAAGCTTTGTTCGTGAAGAACCTCAGGAGGGAAACGTTAGGGAATTCATTGAGCTGCACTTTATATAAACCCAAGCACCTGCTGAATGTTAAGCACGTGTTTTCTGTGTCTCTGGAACTTCCTTATGCTCCTGTTGCTTTGGTATTAAAACACCTCCCTTTCTTACCTGGTTTTAATGCTCACAACACTATTACAAATTAAATATTTTTATTTTTTCTTGGGTTTACAGGTCAACCTCGGTGCCTTCGAAGAAACCACCTGATACTGTACCAGCGTTTTCTGTCTGTCCAGCTTTGAGTTCCTGTTTTTGTGCTGGAGCTGCAGCACCAGGTCCCTCTGAAATTCAAGGTAGGAGCAAATGTCTGGTTTTACTTCTATATTTGCGTCCTTATATTTGTTTTCCAACTGCGTGACTCAAGAGGGAAGAGGGGCAGATACTCACATAGTGCCTCAATAAGCTACCTTTAATTGTCTGTGTGTGCTAGAGAGTGGGGCAGGTAAACCCAGAGAGCCAGTTCAACCTGTGTAAATTGGCAGTGTCCCCCTGACTCACTGGAGCAGCTCCAGTTTACACTACTGAGGACCTGACTTGGAATTTCAAGGCTTTTCAGTCACCATCATAAATATCTCTTCTTTTTCTTGGCAATGAAATAATCTATAGAGTAGTTCCAAAAAATTAAAAGAAGTTGTTGGCAGATGTGTCTATTAGTTTGAGCTGGAGATTTTTGGCTTTTTTCGAGGCTGGAGCTCAGACACGGGGCAGCGTGGAGGCTTCTCAATGTCCACAGTAGCTTTACCTTTGGCTGTGCAGCAGCTGAGCTCTCCCTGGAGGAAGATCCTTTATTTCTCCGGGTTGATTGGAGAGAGGCACAGGAGAGGCTTAAATGAGAGACTGAAAGTACGTAGTAAGAGGAATTCAAAAGTTTCCTTCTTGTCTCACGGACAAGCCACCCTGGTGAGGCCAGAAGTCCACCGAAGTCCATTCCTTCGTTCCAGCTTCTGCCAAGAGGTGGTGTGTGGCTTATGGAACGTTAGCAGTAGGTGATGTCTTGCTTTGAAACATGGAAAATAGTGCCTTTCTCAACTGCAGATTCCTACGGAAAACGTTCTCAGCCTTCTGGGAGTGAAATTCCTCTGCAGGGCAGGAGGTGTTATGCCTTTGGAAGCCCTGCAAAGTCAGGCCTGTCATTGCAATGGAAGGAGATTGGGGTTGGCGCCTCCGTGGGTGTGAGTGTAAACATCCATCTGGGTGTGCCAAGGAGAACGTGCCCTGGCTTTGTTATTACTGAGGCCCAGCTCCACTTAAACTTTCTCCTGAGTGATTATCGACGTGCTTGCAGTTCCGGGGGACGTGGAAATTGGCTTGTTTACTCTCATTTGGCAACAGCCAGCCTTCAGCCCTTTGAGGCACTGGAGTGCTTCCCTGAAGTCAAGAGTTGCTGTTCAGCAACTTCAGAGAAGAAACCAAGCCCATCTTTTGGGCAGAAAAAATGAGGTCTTAATTGGTGTAGCTCACCTCAATGGTACCCCACACGTTTTCTTTCCTGCCGATCCTCCCCTTGCTGTCACCAGCCTGTGCTCAAACTCACCCGTGCCAGCACACAGCAAGGTGAAAGGTTGTATAAATTCCTGCTCGGAGCTGAAATTGCCTAGAATTTTTTAATTTGGTCCTGGGACTCGTTCAGGAAAAACGTCAAAGCTTTCTGCTCCGTTATTTGTGCCGAACTAAAAATAACTTTGGGGGCCCCACCTTAACTGAAATGCGCTGCTTTGAAAACAGAGCAGTGTATGGATTCCCATGGGCTGCTTCTCTTCAAGCTCTGGCAGCTGGAAACCGAAGTTATCGGAAGGCAGAAAACTCTGTCACTCTCTGTGGTGTCACCTTCCTGATAGATATCAATGGGTCTATTGGAACACGGCGAGTGGCAGCTCCGGTATGCAGAGGAAGGACTTGCTTTATTTCCAGCTGGACATCTCCAAGGCTTCAGATGGAGCTGCCAATGCAGTAACTGACACTGTCGATGTCTAAACACCAGTGGAAAAGAAAAGCACTCCGTGGTAGAGGAGCTGCCCTCTGTATTGCCTCTTACTTCTAATAATAGTGTAAAATCTGAATGAGGAGTCTGGGCAGCAGCTTGCTCTCCAGGCAGTCTTCCACAGGGGTTGTCGGCTCAAGCCAGTGGAATTTGTGCTTGGAATTGCCCTGATCCATGTGGGGGACCTTGCCCTTGGCCTTGTTGAGCTTCGTGAGGTTTGCATGGACCCATCTCTCAGCCTCTCTAGGTCCCTGTGGATGGCATCCCTTCCCCAGTGTGTCAATCTGGAGGAGATTGTTGGTGGGCTGTCCAACCACATCTATGGGTGTGCCTGTAAACACTGTGTCCTTGATTCCTGCCATAGGTGAAATGGGCTGAAATGGCACTTGCTGGCACCAGAGACCAGTGCAGACAGGATTTCTGTTGGTGGGACCTTCCCAGTCAATACTGACTTGCTAAGCTTTGCAGTGGACCATTTCTCCACTTCTTTCTGGCAAGATGGTCCTATCATCCCCGAATCTCAGCGCTTTACAGGTTGGATCAATGGGCAATTGTTCCAGAAACACATTGAACTTCCCCAGTCTGGGTCTTTCTCCTTTTATGTTGTTGTGTGTTTGTATTTTTTTCCTTTTTTCCACCTTTAACAAAACCCCCAGCAAAAATAGAAAAGAATAAGAAAAGAAGTTCTACCATAACTGCTGTCAAGGGCAGAGAAATAATTTCCCAGCCTGCTCCACTCCTTCCCAGCCCCAGAAAGGTTTTACGAGCTGAAGCAATCAGTCTCTCAGGAGGTGCTTGAGAGGAAAAGGGAGACCACAAAACCAGGGCCACGTTTCCATCTGGTGTAAAACAGCGGTGTTTCAGCTGGTGGAAGCTGAGCGCTTTCCCCCCGGCGGTGGCTCGGGCTGGTTGACCCCAGTCTGTGGCAAACCCCCTGGGTCAACATCAGGGACTGACACCTGGCCTCCCCTCTGTGGTGACCATTCCTGGGGACTAAATACATCTTGAATCCATATTTTGATTTAATGGGCCCTGCACAATAATCACCTCTTAATTCACCCTCCCGCCTTCCCTCCTCTCTTCTCTCTCTCTCTCTCTCTCCCTCAATCTGCTGAGGAACAGCAGACGGCAGATTTCATGTGCCATAAATATTTAGATTGTGCCTGTGTGTTTATAACACTTGCCGAGAGTGTAACTGGAGCAGCTCACACTCAGCAGCAACACCTGATGCTGGGGAAAGTTTTCCATCACCTCATATGGACCAAACAGCCGTGCGCCATAAGCCGACCACGCACGGGGGACCAGTAGCCGTCTTGTCCCTGCCCCTTCCTCCCCCCTGCCACGCTGCTGAATAATAACAACAATAACAATACGGACGTGCTTTCATATCCCTTAGGAGCTGCTGCTCTGAAAACCCTGGAAAAAAAAGAGGAAAGGGAAAAAAAAAAAAAAAAGCCGTGGCTAGGATTGAATGGAAACTTTTTGCAGCGTTAGCATGGGTATGTGGCACGGGGGAAGCATGTCCCCTGTGTGACCCATCGGTTCCAGGCCACGTGTGTAGGAGATCTGTAGTGCTTCAATGTGTATTGGTCTCTCCAACATAGCCTGAGTGTCTTAATTACATGCTATGATTGTCTTGAAGAAGGTGGAATATCTAATGCGGGAGCTTTTGAAGAGAACTTAGACCTCCAGAAGGATGGTAAAGTTGATCTTTGCTTTGGGAGCAGAAGAGAGTCCAGCTCAGGTTCTTGGTGCCCCTTTCACAGCTGTTGGGCTGTGCTGGTCACCCTGGTTGATGTGGAGTGGGTAGAGTGGAAAACTGGGCTCTCTGGCTCTGCTTTGCTGGGACAAACTCTGCGTAGGCACGTGGCTGTGTCCTCTCAGCCTCACTGGCCGAGGCACAGCAGCCAGCCCTTTGCTTTCCAGAGCATCAGGTCTCTTAAGTGTCATGGTATTTTTTTTGTGCTTTAATAAATAAGATTTTACTAACGTTTCTTTAGGGGAAAATATTTTTCTTTTGTTTCTCTGTGCAGCCTCTTTAGGACTTTCTGTGGAAGTGAAGCCAATAGTACTAGCTTTGGATCTTTTTTTCCTGTCCTGTGCTTTTTTCCTCTCTTTCAATATTTTTTTTTTATTTGGAGAGGAAATAAGTCTCTGGTTTTAGTCCCTTCCCTTGCTTCTATTCCGCTTACCTGCTGCGTTTTGTAGTCTGTGAACTTAGAAACAGGAGTAATGACTCACAGACTTAGGGAGGGTTTTCCTCCCTGGGAAGGTTACTTGATTTTTGTCTGCTTTGGGCGTTTCTCAAACCTTTTTCCTGGACCTTTAGTATTTGTCATGGTGCGAGGTGAGGTGTTACAAGAGATGGATTGGAAGTGATGTTGTTGGGATCTTTAAAACTTGGTTTTTATCACCAACATCAAATTTTGGACTTGGTGTAGTGAGGACTAGAACTAAGAAGGACAAGAGAGAGAGAGAACCCTTCCTCATCTTGTTTTAGAATCAGTAGATGGAAAGGAAACATAAACTCAATTTTATGTGGATTATAAGGCACCTATAAAGAGAGTCATATGAACTGAGACACTTGGCTCTGTTACCCTAATGATACCTATGGAACAATATGTGAAACCTATTACACTCTTCTGGATATGTGTGTATATATATTTATATATATGTGCTGAGAATGAGGGAGAGACGAAATATGGGGCCTTTATTTTTATTGGCTTCTGCAAAGAATAAATTACACAGCAAGGGCAAGGTTAAATTATTGTAAATGTCTGTATGAAAGGCATCACTTAATTATTAACAGTCCGCTACAAATAAAAGGTACATATGCTAAAATGGCCTGACCTGCTGGATTGTGGGGTTTTGTTTAAAATTGTTGGTGAGGCCCACAGCTGACTTGTTCTCTGTCAGACAGGCTGGAAAAAGAGGCAGGGTAAGATTTCATTGCAGAGTGGCTTAGATCCCTCTCTACCAGATGTCAAATGAATGCCTAGAAAATGGGTAGGGGGAAGGTGGGGGCTTTCTGAAGCAGGGATGAACCACTGTGAGGAACAGGAGGCATAAAACCACCTGGATGGATGGAGAAAGAGGGA
The DNA here is from genome assembly GCA_013400375.1 of Thinocorus orbignyianus. Taxonomy (NCBI): domain Eukaryota; kingdom Metazoa; phylum Chordata; class Aves; order Ciconiiformes; family Thinocoridae; genus Thinocorus; species Thinocorus orbignyianus. The sequence continues at coordinate 120,099 of VXBW01007373.1, read as the reverse complement.
AGCTCCAAGAAGTGACTGGTGTTACTCACTGTAAAGTGTGTCTTGTAGTCTCTCTCTGATGACTTACCCACAAAGGGTAAGAGTTTCTCACAGTTGAGCTCTGCACCATATCCCAGTTAGGAAAAGGCAGGAACCCCTTAAAGGAGCTGGTTATCCACATGTCCCATGGACCTGCTGTGTGTGTGTGCCAGGACTGGGAGCTGCCAAAGGGAGCAATAAACCCAGGAGTCCCATACTTCTCCTGGAGAAGGAAGACTATTGGTCCAAGCTGCCCGAACTCTTGGTTTTAGGGCTGGGGGCTCCCAAATTGGCCATCAGTGGTGGATGGTGCTTTATTTAAGGTAAGCTGGCAAGAATGCTGAGGTTGATGCTGCCACGTCACTACCACTTGCTATAGGTGTTGTGTACATCGAGCTTCTGGAGAAGGATACTGGGCTCCCTGGTTCCAGGTCCCTGACTCTGGCAATTCCTGTGTTAAAAGGTGAGGGTTTCAGTGCCCTTGTGCAATAGGTGTGTGCTTTAAACAATCTTTGGACACATAAAGTACTTCTTTACTCTTAGTTTTTATTTAAAGAAGATCTCAGTGAACAAGTAGCACCATAGGGCAAAGCCTCCTTCCCTCCTGTCCACAGCCAAGGTTGACTCCTGTCCAAGAGACTCCTGTCAAAGGCAGCTTGAATGTATGAACAGGGCATCTTCCTGTTTGCATCCACTTATATTTGCAGAGCCTGGCCCCTGGAGGCCTTTGGGTTGCACCTGAGAATTCTGCAAAAGGTAACTCAAAGAGAAAACCATCCCAGGATGGAATTTCCAGAGGGAAACTTGGAGACTTCAGCAGGTTGGAGAGGAGAAGGAAAAAAAAAAAAAAGGCTAAAAATCTACCAGTCTGTATGAATGAAAGAAGTCACTGGAAAGCTCTCCCTTTCACTCCTGTATGAAATTAAAACTGCTTTTGGCAAGGCAGGAGATGTCTCTGTGATTTCACATTCAGCTGCAAGGCCAGGCGGAATCCCTCGGAGCGGCTGGGCTGACCTCCTGCGTGTGGCTAGCCAGGGATTCCCACCGGCCGCTCCCGTGCACGCCAGGCAGTCCCTGGTGGAGCCTGGGCATCGTCTCTTTAGCAGAGACATCCAGCCCTGCTTTAAGGAGCCCAGACAATTTGAGAATTGATGGCTCTCATCCCCCCTTGGTAAGCTCTTCCAAAGGAAAGGCTAGGCGTGCCAACAACACCATTTGCTCATATGGAAAAACAGGATGACTAAGAAAGTACTCAGTGTGAGTTTGATCCTGATGGATTTTAATGCAGTTTGGCACCTGAGGAGAAGGGACAAAGAGGAGAAGCCCAAATCATCACTATCCAGCAGTCCCTACACCCATCTGTAAGAGCGCTGCAAAGCATCCCTGCCCTTCTCTTTGGCACTTAGATTTGGAAAACCACATCACGTTACTGGACTGCGCTTTCAGAGCGGCCTTTCCAGCTGCTGTCTTCTGTGTCAGTGAGAAATTTTTGCAAAATGTCCATCTCTTCTGCCATATTGCTAAAATTCCCATCAGTGGCTGCATCTCTGCTTCCTGCTTTCTCTTCACCCGCTTGGCGTTGGCTGCTCTCCGCAGGAGCAACATGTGAAGGTGGCTCAGCATGGTCCAGATGGCCCCGCTCTTCTTCCTGGGCTCAGGTTTGTGGAGAAGGTGTTGAAGAAAAAGTAATTTGTGGGGTTTTTGCTGCACTTTCTCATCACGCCTGCCTTTTCTTCTGCATGAAGGTTTGAAAATGGCAGCCTTGGGTAGCTGGGGAAATTTCAAGCCTAGGTGAAGACTAGTTGGATGGAATTAGTGACAGGTAAACTCTGTTCCACATGATGCGTTGGGTCCTATCTCTTCTTTTACCTTCATGAGAGTCTGATTCTTTCCTCTGAAGCCCTTGCTGACAGTGGGAGAGAGGAAATACTTAACCTAGTGCTTTTATTTTCTTCTTTTTTTTGGTTCTGGTCACATATGAGATAAGAGCAGAGCGTTTTTTACTCCTACTTGCAGACAGGACCAGAATTCCTCCCTGAGAAACCCCGGCTCTGCAGGAGGTACGTCTTAGAACAAGGGGAGAAGCGTGTCGTTGACAGTGCAAGCCAACAGTAGCACAGCCTGCTACAGACCCCGTGGGCTGCCGAGAATCTCTATCACTCACATCTTGTGGACTGGTTTGGCGCATCTCCAGAGGACGTTGGCAGCTGTTCAAGGCCTCGCAAGGTGCCGAACACGCTGAAGTTCCCATTGTCTCCAACATGTGTGCGTGTACGCGGGGATGGATTACCCCTGCTTGCCTGTGGGATTGGGGTTTGGCTGGGTGAGCCTGTACCGAAGGGTCAGCTGGAGCTCCAGGTGAAGGAGTTGGAAGGTGGCTTTCCACCTTGCACGTGAGCTGCAGCTGCATCCCCAGCTGTGACAGCGGCTGGTTGTCGATTGCGGTTGTTGATTATGGTTGTAGCTTGTAGCTGTGGTGTTGGATGGTTGTGGGTAAGGCCACAGCGCAAGCGTCAGGGCTGTTGATTAGGTTGATATAAACGAGGACAGGGATAGAGATGTGTTGCTGAAAGACCCTCGTGTTGGTGTGACAATGGAGAGGGGTGACAGCTGGGGAGTGGGAGGTGGTGATGTTTGCTGGTTGGGCTTGTAAATGGTTGTTGGTATGAACTGTGTGTGCTGTCGTAGGCTACGTGGGGTTTTTCTATCATTAATTACTTTTGTTAAGGTTGGGAATAGATGGGAAGAGCTGATTGATGATCCTAGAGTGGTTCAGGTTAGAAGGGACTTTAAAGATAATCCAGTGCCACCCCCTGTCCTGGGCAGGGACACCTCCCACCACACCAGGTTGCTCCAAGCCCCATCCAGCCTGGTCTTGAACCCCTCCAGGGATGGGGCAACCCGGGCCAGGCTCTCACCACCCTCACACCAAAGAAGTTCTTCCCCACATCTCAGCTCCATCTCCCCTCTTTCAGTGTCAAACCCTTCTCCCTCATCCTAGGGCTCCCCTCCCTCATCAAGAGTCCCTCCCCAGCTTTCCTGGAGCCCCTCAAGGGACTGGAAAACGACTGAGGGAGCTGGGGACAGGCTGTGAAGGAAAACTGGGAGAGGAGAACCTTTTCCAGGGGTAGGAGTGGGTCAGGAAGAGTGGTCGAGCGTGGGAGAGCGCTGGTCCACGAGTGTGCTCGTAGCACATGTGTTCACGCACACCCTTCTCTCAGTTGGACCCGAAAGGAGGTGCGATGGGATGAAATGGCATGGGAGCAGCCAGGAGCTGTAAAATCCGGGGTCTAAATGAGAGGGGAAAAAGTGTCAAGGGGGGGAAAAATAGCGAGGTCGGCCCCACCTTGCGGGGTCTGCGCTGGAATGTGTTTGCACTCCAGGGTGTGCGGTGCCGGAGAGCGCGTTAGCAGCAGTGTTGAGTTAGTAATCTGAACCCTATACAAATACCTCCGGGGCAGACAGGTCCATTTCAGGCTGTGTTTATTTAATAAAGAGCCAGTGAAGTAACTGCAATTTCATTGTCAATTTACTAATGCGTTACAGTTATGTTTCTTAACCTCATTGTTTGGGCTCAGGAGCTTGCAGTGCCTGGCCAAAACTTTCCTTTTTTTCTCCCCCACACTGCCCCCCTCAAGTGTAAAACACGTTTTATTATGACTAGAATGTCTTCTATTTATCAAAAACTGGGATTAAAACCCTCAACTCCCCCCTTCCACACACATACCCGACTTGGCAACGGGTCGGTTTATTAACCTCCTAAAAGCCTCACTTGCTCACTTGCCTTTTTTTTTTTGGTTGTTTTATTTCTGTTCTTTCTTTGTTTTTAAGAGAAGAAAAACCCCGCACACACGCATGCACACACGTTTTCAAAGTTCATCTGGGAAGAACACAATGGAAACTCTGGCTGGAAAGAGATTGAGCTGTGTCTTTGTGGTCTGGGAAGTCTGACTATGGCCTCCTGCTCTTCTGGATGGAAACCTGGGTTTGAAATGCACTTGCACGTTCTCAATTAAAAAAAAAAAAACAACCAAAAAACCCCAAAACAAAACCCCAACCTAACCAGCCCTCCCCAGTGCTGACTTGAAAAGAGAAATGAGCTTTTGGATGAAGATGGAGAGATGTTGTCAGAGGGGCTGCTGAGGAGTTGTTTTGGGCTGGAATCTCAGCAGGTCCTTCCTGAGATGGGGTAGAGACAGGGCGTGGCTTTCAGCTGAGGTTTGGTGGATCCCCTGGTTCCACATGGGTTTATTTTCCCAGCAGATGCATGTGGGAGAGGACCTTCTGCCTCTCCAAGCTGTGAGGAAGAGCCTTGGTCTGTCAGCTCTGACTTCAGGAAAAAGAAAGTAAATGGATTTTGTGTTCTTCCCGTGGCAGCTCCTCTTGTGGTTGGTTTCGGGACCAGGCTGGACATTGGAAGAGAGGTTTTCGGTGGGTGCAAATAGTGTGGTTCCACTGAAGACTTCTTTACACCATCGGATGATCTACCTCAGAAACTAAATAACCACCCTTTTGTGTGCAGGCAGGAAGTTTTTTATTTCAATCTGTTGGTTTGCCCCACAAAATTTTAGGTGGAAGGAAGAAAAGGGAGGGTGAGACACAGGAAATGTTTGGGGAACTGTGATGAACTGCAAGAGGGTCCCTTGATTCCCTCCCTTTACCCTCTGGGAATTCCTGAGGACCATCTTTGGGTGGTTCTTTAGCCTCAGCCAGTATGTCCTGGCCCTCATCTAGAGTTTTTTCATCTCCCCAACACTTTGGGGGCAGTTCTGGCTCCTCAGCAGGCTCTGACCCTCCAGCTGCAGGTGATGTTGGTGTAGCAGAGGTGGGATGGGGGAGCAGGCATGAAAAGCCTGCCTGTAGACAGGACACAGAGACCTTGGGAATTCCCACCTGGGCAACTCTTTTTTGCTCTGTGATACTGAAAGCTTTCCTGCCTCATCATCAACAGGGTATTTTTTGGGAGCAGCTGTATCTCTGTGGGTTACATCTTGTGTCTACAGATCTTTCACTAAGACCAGTGATGCTCCACAGGCAGAGCTCAGCCTGTCCACTCTCAGATTATCTCTCTGCTTTTTGGACAGTGTTAAAGCAGCCCTTCAAATTTGGGCTTTTCACATTTTCCCCAAAATATCCCAGATTTCCCTCACTTAAGCAAAATGCTCCCAGGATGCGCTGCGCTTGAGACGGCATTTCTCTGCCTTAAACTTCTCAGCTGCTGGTTTTAACGGGAGGTTTCTCTCTCCTTCTCCTGCCCTCCAGCCAACATTTTAGCATGGGGCTTTTCCCACATCTCACTTTGAACCTAACCCAAGGCCAAATACTCCGCGGGCAGCCGTAGCGCCCTGCCCTGCCCTAACCTCTGCCGTGACCTAGAAGAACCGCGCTGTCTGCTCCCTGAAAGGATTTGATTCAGCCCTCCGTGCCCCGGCGGCAGCCAGGCCCCTCCACAACACAAGCTACCGGTCGTGACAAATTACATGGGTTGGCTTCAGGAGGGAGCTGAGAACTGACCCCGCTCGCCTCACCCCAGGGCGTTTTGAAGCCGCCCTTGAACCGCACACCTCTGGGTGGAGGGAGGCTCTTTTGCCACGAATTCGGACCTGTGAGATCGCCCGGCTTGTTCTGTAATTAGAAAGAAGATTTCTGCTAATCTCCCTCTAAATGAGGGTCTAATTCCTCCAGCAGAAACTTGTCAGCTGCTTGTTAACAGCCTCTCGGACCCGCGCTCACGTGGCCTTCATTATTTTTAGGAGCCTTTTCAGTTGTGCCTTTCTGCTTCGGAACAGAAGCCGAAACTTTGCTTAAAATGTAGGGTTGTGGCTGTTGGCGCTGGCCGTGTTAATAATACACTGCTTAAATCAGATGGTTTGGGAAAGAAATACAGCAGCAGTGGTAGTGGGGGACATTTAATATTGAATTTCCCCCCCCCCCTTTTTTTTTTAAATGTGGAAACTTTTAGACACAATCCCGGCCCTGTGTTTAAGTCATTAAAACATCTTTAAGCATTTTCTGGTTTTAGTTTTCTTAGCAGCAGTCCTTTTCCTGGAATGTATTTTATTTTTCTTTTAAGTTGATTGGAAAAAAAAAAAAAAGAAAGAAAAAA
>VXBW01007373.1:73358-113956 GCA_013400375.1 Thinocorus orbignyianus | reverse complement strand
CTTGCATTTCCAGGCGATTTTTTTTTTTCTTTTTTAAGGGGAGTGAGGAGAAGGGAGGGTTAGGGGAGGCGGAGGAGGTTGTGAGATGAGGAAAGTGAGAGAACAGGGCCCTTTCTGTGTTTTATTTCTAATCCGCAGGAATCCATTTTAGCCTTTTATGGCTGTTGCACTTGCTGACAGGATTTACATTCTCCGTATGTTATCTGAAACATCACAATCTGTGGCTGTGGGATTGTTTCATGCCTGGGTTAAAAACACGCCAGTGCTTCTGGGAGGCTACGGGGAGGTAGACTGGGAGCGAGGTAAGAGCAGGGTGGAAAAGAGAAAGCTTTTCAAAAGAAAAAAAAAAAGGGGGGGAAAAAGGCAAAAAGGAGGGTGGTGGTGGAAAGAAAGAGCAAAGCACTTTGCGGGAGCTGCTCTTGGCAGAGTTCATGCCCCAGACAAACTGATGTTTAAGTGAACCAGGGAGGGTATTACGATCCCTTTGATTCTGGCAGTGTTGGAGCACGGTTCTGGGCTAAAAAAGCAGCTGCAGGGGAAAAAAACCCCCACCCTCTTCTGACTCTCTGAAGCCTCTCTCTGGTGAGGGTCCTTTGAGCCACGTCGTTTGCTTGTCCTGATGCACAGGGGAGGCTTTGCAGCCATGGCAGCCTCGTACAGCACCATACAGGTATTTCTCTTGGGAGGGAGAGGCTCTACATTGCTCTGATGCTGTGGTGATGCCTGGGCAGACAGATGGCTGAACACAGATTTTTCTTCTGGCCTAGGTATCGAGAGCTCCTGGAAAAAATCTTGATTTTTTTAAAGTGCCTCTTTAGAAGAAATCAAAGATGCTGCCATTAAAATACTGATTTTGCCAGGTGTTTGTGAAGAAAAGAGTAAAGGGTGAGAATGTAATGTGTAATAGTGCTTTTCCAACAGTTACAAATGTTGTTGTGCCAGGCTGGGGTATCCATCAAAGCACCCTGAGCTTTCAGAGAGCACCCAGCCTTTCCCACCTCAAACACACATCCCTCAAAGTGCCGTATCAAAAACTCACTTATTTCTTTTAAGTATCTTGGCTGTTCTCCTTTGGTCCTGCAGTTCGCTCCGTATTCTCCACTAAGTCAGTAGGTGTGCCTCTGAATGCACAAGAAAGTGCTGTTCTACATACTTGGTTTTCTGATCATGACCAAGCTCTAAGCTCTTAAGGTAGGGACTTCAGTTTTTTAATAACTCACGGGAGAACCCAGGGAAAATGTAAGTTTTATGGAGTCTAGAGAATATTTTTAAAGGATTTAGATGTCTGGAAAAAGTGTCTTAGGAGGTTTAAATACTTTTCAATGGAAGAAAAAATATTAACAAATAATCTTATTTCTTTGTTAGTCCTTCTGGAGCAGAACAGCAATTGCGTGTTCTGGGAAGGTCTGTGATCTGGAGCCTGCAGGCCAAATCCCAAACCAGTGCCAGGCAGCGTAGTCCCATTTGGGATGGGCTTGAGCTTGGTCCTGTGTGTTTCATAGGGTGAAAGCACGGTAATCACTAGAGTTTTGAGAGATTATTATTTTGGGGGTGACATGAAACTCCCTGGGCTGTCAAAAACTCTGTATTTGAGAATCAGTAACGTTATTTTGGATCTTAATCTAAGCAAAGAGGGATTTAGGCTTGCCGGTTTCTTGCTTGTCACCCCTCTCTGCTCGGTGCCAGTTTATCTGTTTAGTTGGGATGAAGATGCTGGAGATGGGAGGTGATTTCAGGTTGGTCTGTGGTACCTGAGCTCTGAACAGACACCCATTCCCAGCACGGGTAATGGCACAGCATGCTCTCTGCACGTTGCTGAGCGTGTTTGATGCCTGTTTGAGGGACCACGTGTGCTTTTTGTCCCCACAGTAGATGTGCTGGGCAGTGTTTGGCCTGTGCTGGCATGTTTGTGTGTGTGTCTTGCCAGTACCATTCACTCACATCCCTTCCTGATCACAAATTTCATCTGAAACTTGGCTCCTGCCTCCCAAATATCCATCAACCTTGCGAATCCTGTCCTCTCCTGCGTGGAGGGCTGGCTGTGTGGTACCCACACCCCTCGGCAAAGCCCCTGTCTCACAACCCATCGTTCCCTGCAGTAAATCAGCTGGGTCAGAAGCACGACCCTCCACAGACCATGGCAGAATCTCTGCCCCCCCAGTCCCCCCCCATCACCCTCCGGTCTCCCCTTCACTGGAGGGAGTCAGATTTCTCTCCCCATCCCTGTGAGTGAAAGAACCCACCTGTGTCTGCGGGGCCTGTTTTGGATTCCTGGGAAACTTTAACCTCTATTAATACCACTAAATTATTTCTTCATATGGCAAAGTACTTATGTAAACCGATCTCCTGCCGCTTTCCCCTCCTGACTTGGAGGAGGCAGGCACTCTCGCTCCGATGGATCTACCTGCTCTCAGGGGGCTTTCAAACCCTCCACATTCCTCTGCGGCACCGCTTTTTGTTGCAGGAGGACGTGCGTGAGCTGGAAGCAAGCACGTGATGGGGAAAAGGGAGAGAAGAAAGAAGAAGAGGGATGGGAGGAGTGAGATCACCAAAAATAATTGGCTCAGAGGTCTCTGGAGCAGCAGCAGGTTGTGGTGTACGTTTGTCTGTCTCTCTGTCAGGTTTTCCTGAGCTGATGTCTGACTCGGACCTCCCCAGAGCTGGAGGAAATGAGGAGTGGGCTCGCTGGGGTCAAGTGGGCTTAGCTGTCAGTTACACTGACACCTCTTTTTTTTACATTGCAACCAGCTTCCAGCATTGCCAGACTGGTGTGAAGGGACCTTCGTGTAAATGAGAACCAGGCCCAGGTGGTTATTTTTCCAAGTGGCAGCACCAGATATTCCCATCCCTGAGCCTTCAGGAATTGTGACATTGTGGGACTACCCTGAAATTCCTCAGATTTGATCGTTTTTCTTTCATTCAGTTTTTTTTGGGCTTCTAGCTTCTGTCTTTGGCTGCAAAGGCTAGAAATGATGCTTTTTTAAAATATGAACAGATGAGTGACAGATAAAATATGTCATGAAATCACGGGACTCCAGCAGATGGGGCTCAAAGAAAAGAATGCCAAAATAGCTGTGAGTTGACAGTGCTGCCTGGTGTCATTTGGGGCAGAATCCAACCTTTCCCATGGGGCAGGAGGTCTCCCTGTTGCCTTCCCCCTGGCTGTCACCTGGGTGATAGTTTATTGTTTTCAGACTTGTAGAACTAAGTCGAAGCTCTTGGGGCTTTGCTACAGCAAGAGGTTCTGAGACCCAGAAATGCGTCCCAGCTCCAGCTACTGGGCATCCAGAGTTGGCTCTTAACCTGGTGGAAAGCCCACGCTCACGAATAATCACTTCCAAAAGGCATTCGCCCTTCAAACCCAACAGCAGAGAAAGTTGGAAAAAGAGGAATCAAAAATTCTGCAGTGTTTTACCCCTGTGCTCCACCAACAGAGTTTTGTTGAGGTTTGGGTGCGTGGATTTTTGCAGGCAGAGCCGAGATTTGAAATTCCACCCGAGTTTAGAAATTCAAAGTCCACTTTCCTCTTCTGCAGTCACCCTTTCTGTGTAGCCCAAGAAAAGGAACTTGGGAAAACTTTTTACTTCAGATTAGCGCCAGGTTAGAAATCAGCCTTTGGTCCCTTCCTAGAGTTTGTCTGAGGAGAAGTAAACTCTGCACCTTCAGAATCCAGCTGTGAAGGATTTTTTGTCTGTACTTCCGTTGAATTAACCTGATGATTTTAAGCAGGAAGGCCAGCTATGTTGTCTTAGATTCAACCTGCTCTTTGGCACCAGCCAGAAGAGAGGGTTCATTGCCAGCATCCACAAGTTTCACAGCTGCAGGGTATAGCTGATCTCTGCACCGTGTTTTAGTAATGCAAAAAGCTGGGTGGATGCTCTTATTTTAATTTGTGTGTCCCATTTAAACTGAATGGAAAAAAAGCCACTCAAACCAGAAGCACTCTGTCTTTTGCTTTTTTTTCCCATCCAAATCTAAATAAATCATTTTCTGTTCCCACTTTATTGTATCTTCTACCAACTGCTCAGTGGAAAGATGATGAAAATGGTTCATCCGTTATCCAGTTATTGCCAGCCTGACCCAGCAAAGGGCAGTCAATTTTTGAGAGTGGACTGGAGAAAACCAAGGAACCACTATCATTTTATGTGGGAAATGAAGACCAGTTTGTCCAAGAGTGACCAAGTCGTCATAAATTTGATGCAAACTTTGATCAAAAGTTCTGGAAGCTGAAAACCTCTGACCTCAGGCAAAATGCTGGTCTTTTGGGCTATTGGCTCTATCAAACAGGGCTTCTCCTTGCCTGCCTTGTCTGGTTTTGCTGGTGAGCTCTTCTGAATTAGTGCTCTCCTCTCTCAAACACCAGATTCCAGCTAGAGCTGTGAGATGACACCATGAAAACAGGCAGATCCAGGTGTCCCTGCTGTCCCTCCAGCCCAGAAGCTGGTCATGTCTTTGCCTGTGACTGCTCCACTGCATTGTGCACTGGAACCAGTGACCCCAGAACAAGCGACTGGTGTGACCCTGGGTGTCTTTAGATTGGAGCTGTCTTTCTGGAAGGGGTATTTTAGTCAAAGCAACGTATTGAGTTAAGTCTGGACACATCGAGAGACAGGAATTACTGAGTAAAATGTTCTGGCCTGTCTTCTCCAGGAGGTCATCTAGATGATCTGTTTGTCCCTTCTGGCCTTTAAGGCTACTAATCTATTTTCCCTTCCGGGAAATAAAACTTATATTCTGAGAACAGCAATGCCTTAAGAGAGAGAAATAAAACAACCCAAAAAGCAAAACAAAAAGCAAGCAAGCCTTTGAAAAACAACAGCAAAGAGAAAAACCCTTCAACTATAAAATAAACTAAGGTACAAGGTGCAATTAACAATGCACAAACAGTAGAGCCTGGAATGTAAATTGTATTTAAATAGGGCTGTGAAGAATGTTTCAGTCCCCTAAATGGCTTCTCTCTCCTGCTGCCTTGAACCTCCAATCAAGCCCTGCCTGGGAGTAATTTGGTGCTGGAAATTGTTGCCACACGAACAGCTGAAGGCTGGCAGGGTCACCGGCCCCCCGTGTCACACCCTGTCATTTTAGATTAAGATATGCAAAGTCGACACGGCTGCGAACTTTCCCTTTGCTGCCGTGGCTGCGTCCATCCCCTCGGCTGTAATGAGAGGAAGGCGTAATTGGAGTCAACTGCTTGATTATGATAATTGCTACTGTCTGGGGGGAAGAAACAGTTGAGTCCTGGAGCTTGATCCGTGCTGCACCTTTTGGGTGATTGCTGTCTGTTTGCCAGCAGATGGGCCTGGCAGAAAGCATCCTTTTTTGGTCCCTCTTTGGCCTCTTGACCTCGGCTTGACCACTTGTTGACTCCACGGTTTCAGGCAGGGTCACGGGGTTTTCTAGTTGTTCTCTGCTTCCCAGCGGAGGATTGGGCCTGAAGGATTTATCCCCCAAGAGGGAAAAGGCCTTTTTAGAATTTATCCCCAGCTCTTCACAGCGACACAACTGGGAGATGAGGTGCCATATATTTCCCACTGGGATATTTATCGCTTTCATTGTATGTCTCGGCAACAATCTGTGGGAAATACCTCCAGGAAGCTTTGGCTGGTCAATCTGTCATACCCTGCCTGTTTTCATTTGCCGAGAAAGCAGAGATGGTCCTGGAGGTCAAGGCACCAGGATGGGAACAAGGAGCCAGGCACTCGAATTTCAGAGGTTCCAGCAAACCTTAATGTGATCTCCTCCCAGTTACTTCATCTGTCTCCTTGCGTTGATGCCCCTTTGAGAAACAGAGATGGCCCCTTCGCTGCATTAATCGGTTTATTAACGTTTTTAAACGATCTTGAGATCCTGAGATATGGAAGGGAGGATCTCGCAGTTAGGGTGTGAAATGCTGTTGTGCTCCCAGATCCACCGCAGGCTTGGGCAAGTCTCTCAGGCTGGGAGCCTTGGAGTGATTTGCAGTTTCACTGGGAGTTAAACTCCTAAATATCCCTGGGAAGCTTGGCTATAAGCTCCATGTGCAGTAATTTCCCCTCCGTACATGGGAGCCGGGAGCCCAGCAGTGGTGTGAACACGTGTAAAAGCCCTGGAATGGAGATCACATATATAATTAAGGTGGCAAGAGGCATATTGTTAATTCATGGCTATTATTTATTAATATCAACCTTAAGTGCAATGTTCAACTCTAGCTGTGAAACAATAAGTGCAGCCAGAGCAACAACAGTAAATAACCAGCAATGTAATTGGATAATTGTTTCCTTGGTATCTTAAAAAGGTTAAGATTTATTTTTTAAAAATGTTGATGTTCCAAAGTATGGAGAGGAAAGCCCTGCTTGCGTTAAGGTTTGAAAGTTGTCAAGGATGGGGAAGAGCAGAACTGCAGGTGATGGTGTGGACCTGCTTTGGCAGGGAGGTTGGACTAGATGATCTCCAGAGGTCCCTTTCAACATCATATCATTCTGTGATGCTGTGGGTTTTGGCTTCTCCTCCTGAGCATGGATTTATGCCCCGTTAGCCATCAGCTGTACATCATAGGGCTCACATGCTCCTCTGCAGGCATTTTGGTCCAGCCTTTCCCCTCTCCGAGGGCTGGTGGGCAGAGGCAGGCTTGGGCAGTTGGCTCTTTCATTCTGGCAAGCTTGGAGCATTGAGCTTGTTGGGATGAGTAGAAATCTTTCTTTTTTTTTCTTCATAAGGCATCTCTCTGCAGAGTCCCCGTGGGCTCTGCGTTAGCGCCAGCTCTTTCTGAGTGCATCAGGCTGTTTATTCTGAGCGTGGCGCACGGCCCGTGCGTTTTAGGGTCAGGAGAGGAGGATCCTTTCGCAGTGTGATAAGAGAGGAGGAAGTTTAATCTGCTTTGCAGGGTAGACTGAGGATCTCTGTAGACTGTAACTATGCAACAGTGTCAGCCTGAGAGAGCAGAGATCTCTCAGCAAAGGTATAGCCGTTTTGATAGAACAGGTACCTGGATTTCCTTAACAAAATAGCGTGCTGAAATGTCATTAAGCAGCTGAGCGCTCTAAATAACCCTGTGAGTATATTTGCAAGGCAGAATGGCTTTTCCTAGGCTGTAAGGTAGGAGGAGACCAATGCAACCACTTGGCCTCCCACATACCGAAGGCAGGAGACTAAAACCCACACAGTTACCCCACCAGACCATGCCCCGGGGCTGAGTTGGAGCATCAGCCCCTAGATGGATGCTCACCTGAAGATCCGGGACCAGCAGCTTAGATTACCTTTCTGCATAGCAATTATTCCCACAAAAAATAATTGAGCCACTTTGCAGGCAGGTGTGTTACCTAAAACCTGCGGGAGAAGAGCATTTGCTGTGGGCTTGGGCTCCTCCTCAGTAGGTGGAGGTGGTGGTAACTCTTTCTGGCCTGAGTGAGCACTGGTCATCACTGGGAGTGTGTCTGAAGACTCGTGCGCATCCCAGGAAATTTCTTGCCAGGTCTAACACGCAAGATCAAAGTGGAGCCAGAGCCAGCACCTTTCCCGCAGAAAAGATCCATGTGTTTTCACTCATTCACTGTTATGGCTCTTCTTTGGCGTCACTTTGAAACATGGGAATGGTCAGTTGAAATCTGGGCTCCGTCTGTCGGGGTGTAATCTCCAGTAGTGCTGGCCCCAGCTGCTTCAGAGGGTGCTCAGGAGCTCGTGGCACTTAGTGCAACGATTTGGGACCCTGCGACTGAGGTTTGCGACACTAGTGATTCTATTAATTTATGGGATAACCCGTCCTTTGGGAGAGTTTCTTCCTAATCTCCATTAGTTAAAGATTGCTTTATCCTTCGTAGCAAGGCATTTTGCATCCCTTTCCCCTGTAAGCTTTCTTTTCTTAAACTTTATCCCTATGATTCTGCCTATCATTTATTTCAATTTCCGTGGGTTTTTTTTTCTTCATGTTTTTTTTCCAGCTGCACTGAACCCTGGCCTTGGGAATATCTTGGGGAATAAAAGGAACAAAGTCTGCAGGTGAACTCTGCTTCTATATATAAGTATAGATCCTTTTGACAGCTTTGTTTTACTTCACCAAAAATTGCCAAAATACACTCAGAGCCTGTTCTCTCTCACTACATTTTCATTTCAAATAGGAAACGCCAAGGGCAGCTGACAGAAACCTCTTCTCATATACTTCCAACTTTATTTTACCGAATTCTGAGTAGTCCTTTGCTGCCAACAATTCCACCTCTTTTATCCGGGAGCTGGTGATGCTGCTGCTTTGCTGGAGTTGCAGGTGTGGGGTGAGGAGCAGGATGTGGGATGAAGGCTCCGGGGCGGAGTGTCCTGCCAGATCACCCGTCGAGGCTGCACAACCCTGACTGTATTTCGCAGGGATCTGCTGAGAAGTTGCTCTCTGGAAGCTGTTTGAGCAGCTTTTGCAGAACTTCCTAGAGGTTCTCCAGCACCAGAGGGTGGGAGAAAGAAGCTCTTTCACGGGAAGAGCACAATATCATGTGGCTGAGATGCTCTTGCTGTGCTGTCAGGGTACGGGGACCACCAGCACCCTCCGAGCTGAGGGCTGACCTCCGGGACCCCTCGCGTGTGCCGGCACCGCCGTGTCCCTGGCGCTGTACGTCATGCAAATAAAGCCATGACCTCAAGTGAGAGACAGGTCACAGCTCTGGGCACTCGGGAGCGTGGTGGCCCTAGTGGGATGGGTGCAGAAATCAGTCATTTCTTACAGGGAACAGGAGTCTGAAAACTTACCTGGGAGTTAGTAAAAGATTTGCTTTTCTCAAACTTTCTTTCCAAGTGCTAAAGGAAACCTTGGGCTCCAGGATGTTACTTTTTTCCCTTTTGTTGATCACAAGTCAAACAGAATGAAAACTTTTCACAAACCTTTAGCTTGGAAAACATTGCCTCACTTCCCTGATGATGCTGAAGGGGTAAGAAAAACCCTGCTTCCACGAGGATTCCTTCCCCAGCCCCGCTTTGCTCCGGGGCTGAGTCTCATGGGGCAGGGACACAGCATCTTGTTTGGTGGCCGCCTTGAGCTCATTTGGGAAGCGGGGTCTGGCAGCTCTGCCCTCACCTGCAGGGTGGTTTTGAGGCAGACAAGCTTTCAGCACCCATTTCCCTTTGAAAGATGGAGATGGCAGTCTCCTCCACAAAGGTTGGGACCTCTGTGATTGCAAAATTTCACCTGAGAGCAGGTTCTTGCTGCTGTCCCAGGGGAAAGGTTGGCTCCGTATCACGGTCCCGTTTCATTCTCTGCGCCTACTGCACCACGTAATGGGTTGAAGGGGATGTGGTGTTCTCCCTTGATTAAAATCTTTGCTCGGGAGGAGATATAAGCTTGTTTTTATCTTACAATTTAGTGGTTAGATGCTGGAAGTGCCGCTGTGGTGCCGGCAGTGGTTTCGGGCCGTGGATTCCTTGTGGCTGGGGAAGCCGGGGCTGCAGTAGCCGCACAGCCTGCCTGCAGAGCTGCTGCTTTCATGCAGGCAGGTGCTAAGCCGAGGTGCTTTAAAGAAGCTTTACCTAAATCCTCATCTGAGGTGGACACCGAACTTCCCCAGCCGGCTTTGATGTGCTCACGGAGGCCTCTGGCTTGAGCTGCGGCGCTTGCTGCTCTGCGGTGCTTATCCGCAGCTGCTTCCCGCATCTGGATGGGGATGGGGATGGGGAAGGAGATACAGGGATGGAAGGGAGAAGCAGGGATGGAGCCCAGCCCCTGAGCAGGCTTCATCCACAGCCCACCATGCTGTCCCGCACATCTCCCCCTGCCCAAAAACCCACCACAGCAGGAGTGGCATCACCTCCATCTCCCTCTGGCACCCCTGGCCTCGTGCAGGCCTGATGCGAGGGAAGAGGAGTTTTCTGGGGGGACGAAGGTCAGATGTCTTCTCATCATCAGATTAAAAAAGATGGGGGAGAGGATGCATTTTTCTTAAAAAAAAATAAAAAGAGAGAAAAAAAAAACAGTAAACGCATCAAATAATAATAAAAACCCACCCTTTTCTTTGAGCCTGAATGTATGCTGGTGCAGTGCTTAGGGGATTAATCTCTTAAAAAATAAGTGCCATGTGAGTAGACAGGCAGTGATTAAGGTTTTAACTGATCAGTCTGCGTCTGACAGTGAACCAGCTATTATCTTAACGGAATCAAACGAACATTCAGAGCCTCCGCTCAGCCCCAAACATGAAAGGAGATGTCATCTGCTGGCAGTTGGCAAGCCGCAGGGGAAGGGGGAGAGGGAGAGAGAGAAAGAAGGAGGGAAAGAAAGCAAAACAAGGGTGAGAAAAAGGGGGAAAGGGAGGCACAGCCAGGGAAAAGAGCGGAAGGGAAAGAGGGAGAAGGAATCAAAAAGGATGGAGGTGTAAATAAGAGGAATAGAGAGGAAAAGATAAAAGGAAAGGAGAAGAGTAGAGGCTTGAAAAAATGCGGAAGTCTGCTCTGCTCTTACATTTCTTTCCTTCCTACTTTCCTAAAGGGTTTGGGAACCGTTCCCTGAGCAAGCCGGGCCTTTGGCAGCCCTCTCCAACCCTTGCCCTGCCTTTTCCCACACTGGCTGTCGCGCTTGCCGCCAAGGTCTCCTCTAAACCAGGGAGGTCTAGCACTCTTGAACCTGAGGTCAAAAACAAGAGAGAGGAAAAGAATGGCCTTCAGGCCAGAGGAAGAAACCAGGGCAACCGAGCTCTTAACGTGATAAAAGGGCTTTATCTCAAAGCACTTAAACAAAACACACAAGCCTGAGAGAAGAGGTTCTGTCAAGTATCCGCCAGGGCCATAGGGGAGATTGCAAATCCCACAGGATAGAGGGGCTCTTTCTTTACACTGTGCAGACCCCAGGGCTGGGGCCGGGGCAGGTGATGGAAGGGAGGGCAGGAGGGATTTACCTTGGCCGGAGGCTGCCAGCCAGCGTAAAGACGGCAGTAATTCACAGGAGCTGCTTAACCACAGATCAGAGGGGAGCAGCCTGGAAGTGAGTGGCTGTTAAAGAAAAGATCAAGGGCAGAGGGAGCAGCATGTGGATCTGGAGAGGGGCAAGAGGGAAGAGGAGGCAAGGAAACATCCCGGAGAGGGTGGACACAGTTCCACTCCTCTCCTTTGAGGGTTTAGTGTAAATCAGTGTCATCCCTCAGCAGTCAGCAGATTGATGCAGTTTACAGGAGCAGCTTTCTGCAAAATCAGGATCCAGACTGGCCTCAGGGACAGGGTGTTTCCCTCTGGGATGTGTTGGGAGACTAAAATGGAGCGGTTGCAGTTTCCAGTGCAGGGGAATGCGGGCTGGAGGAGGGAGAGGCTGCCTGGCAGAGACACAGGAGCTGCCTGGTCGTGTTTGCATGGTCAGTTCACATCAAGGGGGACAGCAGGATTTATAGTCTCGAGGGCAAAGAAGTGGCTTGAGCTGGAGGAGGACTGGAGACCTGAAACAACGGGGGCTTGTTAGCCTGGGGACTGCAGTCGGTGGAGTAGGATGCCACAGCTGGGAGATGACTGACACCAAAGAGTGGAGGGTGTAAGCTAAGAAGAAGTTAGAGAGGAGACCCAAGGAGGCCTGAAGCTTGCTGGGCCACTTGTAAAAGATTACAGGAGGGATTATGCCATGGAGAGGGGAGGACAGGTCTCTGGGTTGTTTCGTAATGCATAGGAATTGGAGTTATGCGTGCTGGAGAAAGGCAAACATCTTTCAACACACCTGAAGATCCTGGTCCCATTGAGCTTGCTGTCCCCTGGACCTGCAGCCCAAGGGCCCCAAAGATGGGTTTTGCAGCAGTTGGCCTCTGGCACAGCTCCACCTTTACTGGTAGTCAAATGCTGCTGACAGAAAAGGTTTTAAGGCTTGGAGGGAGACCCCATCACCCCTAGGACCTCCAGGTTGCAAATCCCACCCCTAGGATCTACTTTTCCAGAGGGGCTGAGACATCTTAACTCCTTGTGGAACCGGGCTCCAACAGGACAGGTTGTTTCACAGGGCTGATTTCCTCCTTTATCCCTTTGGGGCTCAGCCCCATCCCTCCCCATTTCCCACTGAAAGACACGTGATGCCTTGTGCAAGAAATCCCCTCTTTTGGGGGAAATGTCCTGCTCTGGCCTGGGGTGCTGCTCTCCATCTGGCTGCCAGGCTGCCCTCCTTGTTTGGTGGGCTTTGGTGTGGGGCATGTCCTCAACCCCACCAGTGGAGCCCAGCACATTTCCTGGAATCCCATATGGTTCCCTATGGAGACAGGTGACCCCAGGTGTCCTTCCCCATAGATCCCTCTCATTCCACACCTCGGCTCAGTGAATCACAGCACATGGAGAACCACGAGGACCTGCCCGGCTATGAATTTCCCTGGGTGCAGACACCACTGCCAGGCTGTTATTCCTCTGTGCTCTCCCTCCTGACTCCATCTGTCTGCTTGGTGCTACTGCTCCATGCCAAGAGGGCTACAGGACCGCCAGGGTCACGACTGCCCCATTACGGGGCGAGATTTATCATTGGCAGGTGTGCTGCGGGATGGTATATTATCCAGGATTATGAACTGTAACAGGATAATCTCTCTAATGTAATTCAAGCTCTCGACATGGCTTATGGCTCCTTAATGTACCTCAGACTGAAGAATTACAAGAACATTTTCCCCCCTCCCTACCTTGTCAGCTCCTAAATGATTTAGGCAATCGCCTGAAGCCAGATCTTGGCCTCCAGTCATAACTCAGAGCAGTTCAGTAAATATGATGGGGAAGGAGTTTTCCTGGCTTTGCTCTTTCTTCCTTCCACTCTGCTCAGCCCTCGCTGATCTGGGGAATGAGTGGGGAGAGCTGGGGTGGCCCTGCCCTCACCTCTCTGTTGTCCTGCAGTTCCCTTTGCTCCCTGGCCTTGGCTTTCAGGATGAATTGCTGCCGTGAAAACCCTTGAGAGCAGGGCACAGAGCACCCTGAGAGATAGGACATCCAGTAGATGCTGTCTCGGAAGGACTGTGCCTTGGGTAACCCTTGGGTTGTGCTCCTTAGAGTACCATCTCTCCCCAGGGGCTACAACAGCAGCACAGTGTCCAGTAAACCAGTGCCTGAGAAAGATTTCCACCTTGAGCAAGGAAGGTCCCCTTCCCTGTGACATGGCCCTAGGCCACCTTTAGCAGCAAAGGACACATTTCCAAGGTCTCTGCAACATCCCTGAGAGATGAGACTCTCCTCTGTGCAGACTGGCAGGATAAAATCTCTGCCATCGCCAGCAAGACAGATCTCCACCACTGAAGGAGGTGGTTTTTCTTTTTTCTCTTTTTTTTTTTTTTTTTTTTTCCCTTTCCTGGAAGCTTCTCCAAGACAGAGTCTCATAAATCTCCCCTCCCAAACCCCTCAGGCGGTCCAGTGTCTACATCCTCTCCATCTTCCTTTCTTTTCCCCACTGTGAGGCACTGGGAGGCAGGCGTATAATGCCAGGAACCCGAGGTGGGAGGCAGGAGACCCCAACCTTCCTGTCCCTGCCTTGCCACCCGCCTGCTGTGACCTTGGTGGCATCTGCCAGTGCCTCTCCCTCCCTCGTGTTGTGGAGTCTCCCAGTGGGGACACTGTGGTTGACAGGGGCTGTCCTGGGTCTTTGTGGGGCTACTGTAATACAGGTGATTAATGGTGACACTGGGAACCAGTGCAGCCTCCCAGTGAAGTCCCCTTTGGGTAACAGCCATTAACTGTTGGTATTTTTTCACCCGGTGGAGGCAGTTACTTTTGTGGGTGTCCAGGCTTATTCTGTGCCCTCCTGCTAATCCAGGAGGAAGCTTTCCCATCTCTTATGTAATTTGCTTTTAATTCTACTTCTCTGATCATTGCTTTGACTTAATGGTAGGGTTTGTGGTGCTGACTTGAAGTGGGGTCAGGTTCATTTCGTGGATGATGTTTGAGGTGCAAAGCCTGGGAAAAGGGGAGCAATTAAGACAGTGCTGGGATGGGCCCCTCCATCTCAGCAATCTCAAGGGCTGGGGCTGCTCCGAGGGGATGGGGAGCACAGGATTCCAGTCTGATGTTTGCAGAGACCTGCCAGGAGCCCCTGTCCTCCCATCACCTCTCCTCTTCCTCCTGGGGGCTCCCCCAGCAGCAGGATGGTCTGGGTCCCACCGTACCCCCTCCTGCAGCTGCCTCGGTGACCCCCATGACAAATTACACTTTGTAAACTAGGGGGAGGAGGGAGGAAAGACAGCAAAAGAGAAGAAGAAAGCAAGAGATTAAGAACAGGAACTGGAGGGATACAGCTTCCACCCGGCAACCGACTTAAAATAAACATCAGATTTGCAAAGCGAGGCCTGGAACCTGCAGCAACTTGGAAAAAAAAGTGACTTTGGAAAAAATAGATATCCTTTAGCATTACCAATTTTGGGCCAGGTTACCTGTTGCTAATGTGAGTGTGGCAGATGTGCGAGGGGCCGAGTGATGGCAGGAGGGGGATGGAAAAAGGGGAACATGCCAAAAGGAGGAAGAAAACAGCAGTGATAACACAGAGAGAGAACTGGGGGAGATGCAGCATCAAGCTGGGGAGCAAAGGAAAAGCTGAGCTGCTCCTTGGTGCAGAGGAGAGTGATTTCCCCATAAACATGTCCTTCCCCAGCCCCTGGGGTCCTGCCCGGACCCTCACCAAGCTCAAGTGGATCTGCCAAGGGAAGGAGGTTGCACCATGCAGACTGTGTGCATCCTGCTGGGACCAGTGATGCCCTGGGGACTGGCCAGTGCCCGCTTTGTGCCCATGCAGGGGGACATCCCCCTGGACCACTGCTCAGGGAGGGTAAGGTCTGCAGTGCCCCCGCCTCAGGCTCACAGGGGCTCGGGAGAGGAAAATAACCCCGGAGAGACGGAAAGCAAAGGGATGAAAGAGAAAAGGAAGGAGCTGGAGTGCTTCAAAGGGAACCAGCCAGCTGGGTGCACTTGCTGGCGGACGGGACGCCAGGCTGGCTCTGTCACTCCTCCAAAGGCCAAGTCCAGAAGCTGCGGGTGCTGGAGAGGCCAGAAGAAAGCAGAGTGTCCTCTGGAAATGTGGAGGCTGTGCGTGTGTCGTGTGGAAGCGTGACGCCCTTCCTGATCCCCATCCCGCGGGCAGGGCAGCGGGCGGGCAGCTCCAGGCAGCTGTATTTACTGTTGCTATTTGTTGTCGCCCTGGCAGCCTCCGCAATGTGAATTTTCTGTGTCACTGGCTGAGAGGATTCCAGGCAGGTTTTTGATAATGTGGGGTTTTTTTTGTAAACCAGGGAGGGAGAAAAAGGGGGGGGAGAAAGAAGCCACAGGCTAGAAGAACTCGGCCTAGAGCTTTTAACTCCTTCGTCACCAAATTTGTTTGGCTGGAGTTTGTGGTTAAAGCATCGGAGAGGTTTTGGGTTTTTTTTTGCTGGGGATGTGGATAGAGCTGCCTGTTTTCCCTGCCTGCAGCGGGAGGAGGGAAGCAGGGGGTGCTTGAGGGCTGTGGGAGGGATGTGCCAGCCTTCCCTCACTCTGCACACACTTCCAGTTTGCGAAAAAGGGCAGGATTTCTGCACAAGATGCTTTAGGGGATCCTTAGGGTCCTCTTCAGGCCACTCGCTCTGTAAGGATCCCTGGCTGATGCCCAGTGCAGGGGTTTAGAGAAAGAGGGGTTCAGGGCTTGACAGCAGCTGGGGGAGAAGGGTTTGGTGTGTGGTCCAAGCAGGTACTGGTGCAGCACCACCAAAGGTGGCATTTTCACTCTGCTGTCCTCCACAGCAATGTCAGCCCATCCCTTTATTGCCAGCATCAAGAACTTAAACCCATCCTTTGGCAGGTCCCCACAACCCTTCCTGCTCCCCTTCTGCTACCCACATAGATCTCTTCCCCACCCACTGCTTGTGATGCCTGCCCCTGTGCCTCAGTTTCCCCTCCTGTGAAAAGGAGGAGAAAGCTGAGATAACACCAGTAGAAATCAGTGCTCAGCTTGTGATATCAGTCCTCAGGGGGTGGCCAGAGACAGTGCCACCGATGTCCAGGCAGGTACCCACCTGGCTCGTGCTCCCCACCAGGCCCGCAGTGAGGAGTCTGCATCCCTGCAGTCCGGAGCCCCAGGCTCTTGGCACTTGAAAGCCAGACATGAGATCTCAGAGGGTTTGATCTCACCGTAAACAAACTCGAAATCCAAGTGTAATCTTCTTCTCCTTTGTTTTCGGGCAAACAGAGCAGCAGCATCTGTCCCCTCCCCGCGCTGCTGCCAGATCTCTCAACGCGCGGCAAAAAGCAGCACCACAATCCCTTCTTTCTTCCTTTCTTTCTTTTTTTTCTTCCTTTTTTTGTCTAGTTTATGCTTTGGATAATTAGTGTGTCACGGAGAGATAGTGTTGGGGGACAGGAAAGAAAAGCTGTTTATACAGTGAAGGAACTGGCAAAGCATCCTCAGACCTGTCTCTGCTTCCCAGGTGGCACCTCCGGCTTAACCGCTTCCTTGCTGTGACACAGAAAGGGGATCTCTGCCAAACTTTGCCATCTCCTCCCCAAAAAACTTCCTAAGATTAACCCTTCCCTCCCTCTCCCAGGGGAGAAAGATGGGAATTTCCTTCTTGTCTAGCACTTAATTTCTAAGTGGACATGGCCAGAGGTGGGGGCAGTGACCCCAGGGCCATGTGTGGAACAAAGAATGAATCCTTAAATCTGTGTGGTCGGAGAAACACAGGCTCTTTCAGAGTTCCTGGGGTTTGTGGCCAGCAGAGCTGATCTGGGGTCCTGGGGTCAGCCTCTGTCCCCTTAGGAAAGGGGAAACTGAGGCACCACGTTGTCTAGGCTCAAAGCAGTGCTGGAGATCAGCTCCTGCACACCTTCCCTCTGAGAACCTGTCAGGTTTAACACCTTCCTCAAACCCCAGCAGAAGCTGCTGGTCACCTTTGCTTTCCGAGCCAGCAGTCCCTCAGCTTTAACACTTCTCTTACCCGGGCAGGAGCGGCACCGTGAGCCGACCTGATTGACACATGATTGACAGAGCCAATTAGCCAAACGAAGCCAGCTGCATTCAACTTGGTCCTCCAGAAGGCTGGGGGAGGAGGGGAAAAGCAGAGGGGAGGCCAGAATCCAATTCCTCTCCCATCAGGCGTGATTGCTGTTTTTGTTTTATTCTCAGCCTTTTTTTTTTCTTTTTTTGAGATGTCTTGGAGACGCTGCATCTCGTTTCCTGGATGCCATTCAGATCGTGTTCACCAGCTTCCCAGTCGGTTGTCAGAGAGTGTGAGGGGGTTGTCATCACCTGGGCATGTTTTCCCAGCTCTGGGATTTCCCCAGGTAAAGCAGGGAACTCCTCGTGCCGTAACACGTTCCACATGAAAGCGTGATCCAGGGAAGAGACGCAGCCCCCTCCTTGCACCCAGGCACAGAGGATGGAGCAAAGGGATGCGAGAGGCTGGCAGAGCCCTGGTGGGTTGGTCTTTGAGGTGGGCAAGGAGCTCTTCTTTCTTTCATTCTTCTATTCTTCTCTTCTCTTCTCTTCTCTTCTCTTCTCTTCTCTTCTCTTCTCTTCTCTTCTCTTCTCTTCTCTTCGCTTCTCTTCTCTTCTCTTCGCTTCGCTTCTCTTCTCTTCTGTTCGCTTCTCTTCTCTTCTCTTCTCTTCTCTTCTCTTCTCTTCTCTTCTCTTCTCTTCTCTTCTCTTCTCTTCTCTTCTCTTCTCTTCTCTTCTCTTCTCTTCTCTTCTCCTTTCTCTTTCACTTGTCCCCTTGGTGTGGGGTTTGAAAAGAAGCAGGTCAAGGAGGCTTGGTTGAGAGAAGGAAGGCCAGGAACACGCAGTCACAATAAGGACAGGCAGTGCATGGAGTTTGTCTCTCCAGAGATCTGGGTTTCTTCTTTCTCAGTGTTTTTTGACTCATTTCCTCAGCTCACAGTCAGATATTTACTTAACCTTGCAACTGCGCTGCAAAGGGAATGCCAAGTTTGGGGGCTGCAAGTGCTCTCCCTGCTGCCGTGTTTATACGTGGAGGCTCACACGCTCTGCACACACACACACACGGGCAGGCACGAGCAGCCCTGGGGCACACACACACACGTTTTTGCACAGTTTGTCAGTGTGCACACAGCGATGGCACCTTGGGGTGAGACAGACAGAGGGGCACAGGCACCTGCCAGCACTTTCAGTGGCCACCACGCTCTGCTGGCACAGGCACTACAGTGATGGACCCATCACACGTGT
Source organism: Thinocorus orbignyianus (assembly GCA_013400375.1). Taxonomy (NCBI): domain Eukaryota; kingdom Metazoa; phylum Chordata; class Aves; order Ciconiiformes; family Thinocoridae; genus Thinocorus; species Thinocorus orbignyianus. The sequence continues at coordinate 95,874 of VXBW01007373.1, read as the reverse complement.
CACAGGCAGATCTGCCCACGCCAAGAACACAAATCTACACACTTTGTGACCCCTGGACCCAAACCCTTGCACACCCATCAGATAAATGATCATGGACTTCGCTGCACGTGTTTTCCTCCAAGCACAAGGCAGCCAGTACATGGATTTTAGTCACCTCCCTTGTGCTCTGGATGAGTCCAACAAGGCTGGGAAACTGCAAAGCCCACTCCAGGGGTCACGCTTTTGCTAAGACTCTTGTTGGGGTGAGCAAGGCCTGTCTGTGACCTGTTGTTCAGCCTCCTTTCTTCCCAGCTGTTTTTCCCAGCCCCGCTCAGATGTTGCCGGACTCCCTCAAAGGCTGCCTTGTGTGGAATTTCTGGGACCCAAAGCCTCTTTTATGGGTGTGGAGTCAGCCCTTGCTGACCACCACCAAGGTCTGGACTGATCCCAAAGCCTTTACAGATTGTGACCACTGTTGAAAGGGTTCATTTCTTCCCCTAATGAGATGCAGCCCTCGCTGGGGGCACTGCAGCATCTGTTTAGCAGCTCATAGCAACCAGGCATAACAATTTGGTCGAGGGCTGGGGAGGAACGTGGTTTCAGCCAGGCCAGGGGGTTCCTACAGCTCTTCCTGCAGCACTTCTTCAGCTTCTGCAATAGCTGGAACCAGCCAAGAGATCCTGTCCAAGTAGCCTTCAGGAACAGTAACACTTGGATGGGGTCAGTGGAGATGACCCCAGGGTGGAGAAAGCCACAGAGAGCCCAGGGATTGAGTGGTCAATGTGACCTGGCCGGAGTGTCCTGGGGACAACCCTGGCTCAGAGCAGAGCATCCAGTGTGGTCACCCAGAGCCACCTTCTCAGTCCGAGCAGCTTTCACCTGCACCAGCCCAGAGCAACCAGCTGAAATTACTGGAGGGAGGCCACCAGCGTGTTGCAGAGGCTGGGATGTGCCAGAGAGCCTTCTCCTCCCTGGCAGCCACCGCGGCCAGCTGGTGGCAGAGGCTTCCTGAGGGCAGGGAGTGGGCAGGAGCCAGGAACAGGCAAGGAATTCCCGTGTGCCGGGTGGGAAATGCTCATATGTGTGTCTTCAGCTGGGAGAGGTGAAGACAACAGCTCCTACACGACGCCACCAATTCACAGAAACTCACCAGGAGCTTTTTTTTTTTGCCATTGATTTTTGCCCCGGCTCTGTGCACATGAAAAAGTCATTCAGGAAGCCACTTGAAAACAGGCTCTCACTCTTACGTGTGTGCACACACTCAGGGTGTCAAATGATCCCGGATCGGCCAAGAAAGGTCTGATCAGCGTTAGATGAATGGAAAGAATCCGGCTGACTTAGCGAGCTTTGGATCCAGCCCTGAGTTATTAGGAAGTAGCTATCAAGCCTCGAAGCAGGCAGCTGAGAGAAGTGAAACTCTACCCAGGTGTTAGAGATCCTTAAAGGGGGAAGGAATTTTTCTTCCCCTTGGCCCTGGAACAACAGCCATAGCACTTTTTTTTTCCTCTCTCTTTTTTTTTTTTTTTTTTCTTCTTTCTTTAAAGCTTATTTCTGAACAAAGCAGGCAGGCAATTATCAGCATCCTCATCCTCGGCGTTGTTAGCCTGAAGCTGTTTGAAGTCAGAAGTGGTCACTTTGCCAAGGGATCACACACCCTCTGGCCTCTGCCAGCAGCTCTTACACTTTACAACCCCGGCTGCTGCAGGGCTCCCGTCCTCCGGGGCGCTTTCCCGATGGGATTGCAGGAATCAGCAGGGCTGAATGCGCCGAACAGGCGAGTGTTTGCCAAGGGGACCCGTGGGGCAAGATTTGAAAGCGAGTACGGCAGAGTAAGAGGAAACTGGCAATAGTCCTGGAAATTTAAAGCCCTTTCACTGCCCAGCGCTTTAAAAGAAGAAAAAAAAAAAAAGTATTTGTGATAAATTAATGAATTAATATCGTTCTGCCTCCCTAAGTCATCTCGCTCCCTCTCCGGGGATACAAACCATATAAGTACCTCAATGGATAAACACAACTCTCAGCCTCGCTGATACTGCCTGGCCGCTTGTCCTCGCCCCAGCTGCCTAACAGCGAGGGGAGTGTAATTCCCCTAATTCCCTTGATCCCAGTAACACGTCCCGGGAGGGTCTGTGGCTGCCAGGGAGGTTCCTGCACCACGTTACGGCTTCGCTGGCTTGTGCAGGTCCTTCCCGGAACCCGCCTTCCCGGCTGGAGCGTTTCTGGGAATGAGGTCCCAGGGCTGTTGGTTTGGGGAGCCTGCCAGAATGGTGGGGATTTGGGGGAAATGCGAGGGGCCTCTGCTTTGGTTAACCCCTTCCCCACCGGCCACGGGTTTGGAGGCTGCCACAGGGAGGGTCCCAGTGGTAGGAGGGAGCTTTCCAGTGTGGCTCCAGCGGGGTGTGATGGTCAACACCATCATCCCGAAGAAGGAGTGTCTGAGCATCTTGCATCTATACCGAGAGGCAATGCTTCCCTGGATTTCTGGTGGAAAAAGAGAGGGAGGGAAGAGATTTATTTATTTTATTTTATGTTTTCCAGGCGGCTCAAGGCAGCAAGAGCCAAGTCTGAGCCTCGCAAATCTCCGGCCCATACCGCAGGGGTTAAAGCGAGCCGAGAGGGCTGTGTGTGCTAAGGTCAACACAGGCTGCACCTGCCCACAGGCTCCTGTGCGCGGCAGCACAATTGATGGCTTGTTCCTTTCATAAGTGCCGTTGGAGCGCGGTGCCCAGGCTGGGAGCCAGCCTGCTGATCACATAAAATATTATTTGTGTTTAAAAATTCCAGTAATTGACTATGCACCGGTTTTTTCCAAGCCTTTTGCCAAGGGCAGTAAAATCAAAAATCCGTCCCAGGTTATTTTCATCATGCAAATTCCCATTTCTGTAAACAGGAGTAAAGCGGCAAGACCCACTGCTCGCAGCCGCTGCGCTGGGACTGCAGCCAGCGTGTGGCGGGGAGCGCGCCGGGACCCGGGCTCGGCCAGGAGCCGGCCGGAGCAGCGGGATTCAGGCTGGGAAAGAACAGCCCTGCAAGGTGCAAACCACCAAGAGCTGCCCCAGCTGGAGCCCTCCCTGCCCAAGAGGGGTTATTGGGCTTGGCTGTCCCCTTCTCCCCTCCTGGGATAGCCTGGGTCTTAGGATTGTAGAATCATGTAATGGTCAGAGTTGGAAGGGACCTTCAAGATGGTCCAGTTACAACCCCTCTGCCATGTGCAGGGACACCTCCCACCACACCAGGTTGCTCCAAGCCCCATCCAGCCTGGCCTTGAACCCCTCCAGGGATGGGACAACCACAGCTTCTCTGGGCAACCTGTTCCAGTGCCTCACCACCCTCACAGCAAAGAACTTCTTCCTAATATCTCATCTAAATCTCCCCTCTTCCAGTTTAAAACCATTCCCCCTTGTCCTGTCACTAGACTTCCTGACCCATAGTCCCTCTCCAGCTCTCCTGGAGCTCCCTTCAGATCCTGGAAGGCTGCTCCAAGGTCTCCCTGGAGCCTTCTCTTCTCCAGGATGAACTGCCCCAGCTCTCTCAGCCTGTCTTCCACTCCTGTTGTCCCAAATCCTCCCTCCCTCCCTCTGGGAGATCTTCCTCCTGGGATGCTCGCTGGAGCTCAGCTCCTCTCCTCGCACCGCTGCTGATTCCTGCCTCACACCAGCTGCTCAACCCTGCGTCTTGGGATGCTCTAATCTTACGCAGGGATCTGCCCCGTCCTCACCTCTCGTATATCAAGCCAGCCTGGAAGAAGGGAGTGTCCCTTAGCTGGGAACTCGGCATTTCCTGATGGAAACCCCCTCGCTGGCTGTGGAAACAGAAGCATCCATAGACAGTGTGTGGTGGGTGGGTTTTGGCTGGGTTTTTTTGGGGTGGCTGCCCTGCTGGGTGCCTGCCACGCTGACCCCAGGGTGCTGTGATGATCCTTGAGCAGTGATAGGAGGGGAAGAGGAATTCCTGTTTAGCCACCGTGGGGCAAGACTGGATTCCTCCCAGTTCCAGCACTGGTTTCTCAGATGAAATGAGGCACAGAAACCCAAGGAGACAGAGGAGGGACAGTGGCAGGGGGCTCAAGTGATGCTTTGTTGAGGGTTTGCAGCCATCTGTGGACACTGTAAGAACCACAGCGTAATGGGAGATGTCCCAAACCAGGACTCAAGCCCTAAACCCTTGGGGGAAGACTCTTTAGTGTAACTGGGGCGTTTCAGGACAGGACTGGCAGAATGGTGTCCTTTAGACTCTGGAAAATGAGGGATAGATCCTGGTTGTTTGACTGCAGTTTCTAGACTTTGAAGCTTTCAAGGCCAGGGCTGGGAAGAGGCCTGGAAAGCAATAGAGAGTGTTACCAAATAAGCCCCAAAACTTCTGAAATTGTATTAGAGAGAGTAACCAGCTGTAACTCTATGCCTTGGGGCATGCACCAGCTTGGACGGGCTGAGGTTAGAGCCATCAGCTGGATGAATTATCCCATTCTCGCTCATAATGAGACCTCTTTTGTACCCAGTTTGGAAACGTGTGGGAACAGCTGGGGTTCGGGGTGGGACACTGGGCCACACAAGCCCCTGGCCAACTTGGAAATGGCAGTTTTGTGTTCCTCTGGGCCTTTTGGTTTTGCACACGTCAGCAAAGATGACATTTTATTCTCTTTAAGGAGAGGGGCAGGAGACCTTGCTAAGAATCCACATCTGTTTTGGAAACAAGTCAACGCAGAAAAACTACCCACATGGAGAAGTAATGTGGTTTTGATTGTATTGCACTCTATAGAAAGTAGTGCACACATATTAAACTATATTAGACAGTATAATAATAGCTTACAGTAAGTCTGCCTTTCATCTGGACGTGCTTCACAAACGTCACAGAGATGCAGAAGCCTCTTTCGCTGCCACTGCCATGCAGTCACCGCCGTTGCATCTCTGCAAATTTGGATGAGCACAGCAGCATCGGGCAACCACCCACCCAGAAACGCTTCTCAGGCTGCAGGAAAGCTGGACTTTGGGGTCCAAAACCTTCCTGTTCCCTGCACGCCCCAAATTTAACATTCAGGGATCAGTAAAACCAAAAAAATGAATGGTTGAATGAGGACTACAGGGAGGCAACTGCATTATGTTTTATTTTAAGGTGATCCCTGCAGTCTAAATCTTGGCTAATTACTTTGGCTCCGACTTAAATGTTGCATGATTAATAGATATGGATGTGTGTTTAACTAAAACCTATCACGTTTGAAGGGAATAATAACAATAATAAGTTTTTCCATCCATTGAGATCCAGACCACTTATGATAATTAAAATTGCATGACACTGCCAGTGAGGGTCTTGAGCTAGTTTCCAGTTACCCAGGTAATCCTGTTCTGCTTCCCTTTATTGCTCCAGGGATCTCAAGTGGATACTGGCATTTTATTTTATTTTTCCCTTGTCCTCGTGGACTGTTGCGTTGTTCTGTATTGCAGCCGATGGCTTCTGTCCTGCGGCATGGGCTGGCGAAGCATTTTTCAATGTGTTTGGTGCAAATTTTGATATATTTGGCTAGTCACAGAGGAGCGGGATTCCCACTGAAAGCCAAGTGCCATTGGGATGGTGTGGGGTCCGTGTACCCCGAATCTGGCCAGGCTCAGAGGAAGCAGAAGGGATGAAAATGCTGCTCCAGGAGCAGGTCCAGCTCCCCTTTGGATTTTGCCCACTGGGCCCTTCTTTGGTCAGGGTCCCGCTCGTGACTTACGTGACTTGTTCCGTGGCAGGGGAGATGACTGCTCGCCTGTGGTGTTTATAGGACGGTGGTGACTAACAGGCTCAGCTCGGCGATTGCAGGAGGCTTTGTACAAACAAGGAGATGAGAGGCAGAGGGGAGGGATCGGGGTTTGAAATACCGCCTGTAAACACAACACGTTTCAAGTAAAGACAACTCGTGGCGGGGTGATCCCAACCAACAAATGGTGCAAGAGCGGAGCAACAGGGAGGGCGCCGTGTGCCGGCGCGGAGCTGAGCTTTCACAATAAATGATTAAAGCATGGTTCAGATCCCGTCAAATGGAACGGTGCTAATCTAATCACAATCCATCTGGCACTGCCACATCTGTCCCAACACCTCCACCTCTTCATTTTCAATCAGCCTTAAATAGTACATAATTATTAATGTCTACCCGCCTGTCAGACGGCGCGGGGGATTCACTTATCTCTTAAGATCGGCGAAGGCAAGACACTGATATCGATGGATCCAGCGCCAGGCTGGGGGGGCAATCAGCCTTTTGCCCTTGGTTTCAGTCCTCCCCTCCTGTGGGGACAGTGGGGGAGAGCCAACAGACCCTTGAGGCTGGGGAAAAGCAAAGAGAGATGCTCGAGTCTGGGGAAGTGAATATCCCACCTAGGCTGGACCCATGGCCAGGGCCAGCTCAGGTACATGGACCTTCTGAGGACTTGCTTTTGGGGACTCACTGTGCTGGGAGCTGCTCAACATGAGCTGGGAGGGACTGGGACAATCCACCTAAACCTTGCTGGATTGCTTTTCTGAAATCTAGAACTTACTGGCTTTCAGAGGCTGTTGCAATAGGGTTGTGGTGGGTTTTTTTGTCTCGTCCCAAGCCAACACCAAAGCCCCAGCTGCAAACAGGTCTGGTGCCTTGGATAAAACCTGGGCTCAGGCCTCTCCGTGTGGGCTCTTCAAAGCTCTGGGCTACACCGACCAGCCAAACTAAGCAGCCCATGGTTTTACCAATCCTTAGGATTTTTATTGTGAGTCTCCCAAAATCTGGAGATTTTTAAAGCCTCAGGAATCGTGTGGTTATGAGAAAATCTCGTCTCTTTCCTTCTTTGTATAAAAAAAAATATTTTCTTGTCCTTGTGGCTGAGATAAAGCTCAAAAATATGATCCGGAGCAATGTGAAACCCAGAAGGTAAACACTGTTTTTTCTTGATGATTTTTAAGCTCGCTGCCTCAGGTGGGGCCACATGAGCCGTGATTTCCTAATGGTCAGGATTAAAGTCCTGCTTCTGCCCAGATCAAACCTCTGCCCCAACCCAAATACCTCCTCCGCTCCAGCTGCCGAGCTCGGCTCAGCCAAAGGCAGGGAGGGAAGAGCTGGATGGCAAAGCTCAAAAACAGCCTTAAAAAATGTAGAGCCGAGAGCAAATACCTTGTGAAAGTCGAGTGAAGCCACCCCTGGATGTTTACAGAATAAGTTACCAAATAACCAGTGTCTTGGGGATATCTGGTGAGCCCTTGAAACAAATATTCCTCTTTTTTTTTGATCAGCACGATCGATCTGGAGCAGGCGCTCGGTGCTTAGGTGGATTTGGAGGTTGAAAGAGGCTCCGTCGCAGTTCACAGTTTGTTCACAGACAAATCCTGCTGTTTTGTTTGTTTGTGGGTCTTTCTTCTCAGAAAGAGCCTGCTCGGCACGTCCAGGTGAGAAAGCTGCTTTCACACCACTCTGGGCATCTAAAGCAGGGGAGTTAAAGGCAGATCTGACAGAGGGGAGAGCTGAGCTGTGACAAGAAATGCTCTTCTCATCTCCATTCAGCTCAGGAGAGGCTGTTTCCATGGGGCTTGCAAAGGCAAAGACACGGGGTGCAAATTGCTTCTTGGGCTGATGATGGAGGAGTCCAACCCAAGCCCCAGGGAGGTGGAGGAGCTGAGTAAAAGACCTCTCCATTCCCTAGGCTTTCACCAGCTCTTCCAGTGTCCTTAGAGACCCAAACCCATGCCCTGGGTCAGAAAAGGGGCCAGGCTCTTGGATCTGGAGTTTGGGTGTTGAAGAGGGAGAGAACAGTTTGCTCTAGTCTGGGTCTGTCCTGGTTTTCCAGCAAATATTGGCCCCATGGACTGTTTTGGTTCAAAAAGAAGAATAAATCAATGGCTTCTCTTGGCTCGGAGGCAAAAGCTTGGGGAATGGTGGTGATTTATAGGCCTCTGGTTCGTTGGAGTTTCAGGCCTGCTTGAAGTCTGGGGGAAAATGTGGGAGATACAATGAAGGAAAGGAAAAACCAAACCCCAGCTAATGGAAATGGATGCAGATGTTACTCGGGCGTGGGCCACTTCATCCATTTGTGGATCCTTCTGGGGTCTCTGGGTGCTGGGGCTGACGTTTGGGGCAGTTTTGCTCCCCACCCTAGAATAGTGTCCCTGAAGGGGGAAAGAGCATTGCTCTGCTTTGCCACCCTGGAAGCTTTGTTGGTTTTGGGGTACAAACGTGGCAGCAGCAGGTAAAGCAGTGGCTGTCCCCAATGCAGGGGAAACCTTCCCAGGCTCCTGGTCCACACTGCCCATGAAGTTGTCCCTGATGGGCTCCCAGTGCCTCTCCTCTTCTTCCCATTGCGCTTTCTGCCCTAGGGCTGGTGTCAGTGGGGCTGCAATCTGGGGATCCCCTCTCTGTTTCTGCTCCCTTACCCCCTGGCACAGCTGGACAGATGTTGCACGGAGAGGCACAAGCAGGAGTTATGTCCCCTTGCAGTCCCCTCCCAGGAGGACAGATCAGGACAAGAAGGGAACCCCTTGGTTAAGAACCTCATCCCCCCAAGACTTTTTTGGGGTTTCTTCCCACAGGCAGGCTGTCCCATGGCTGTGGTGTGGGCGCTGCCGTTGGCTGTCGGAGCAGAGCGATGGGATGGGGTGCAGGGTGCCGAGGGCTCCCCAAGATCCCAGGGCCGGATCCAGCGGCCGCAGCCAGCAGAGGGCACGGTGCAGCCTGCGCAGCGCCCGCAGCACCCTCTGTGCAGCTCCCAGCACAGCCTTCCCCTCTTTTCTTCCCCCCTTTCTCTTTCTTTCTTCCGTTTTATTGTCTCGATCATCTCTGGACACTGGTTTCGCTTTGATCTCCGGAAACTTTGGCATGGCTCCTAAAAAATATATGTATATATTAGACACACCAGAAAAAGAGGAGAAGAAGAGAAAAGCCGAGCCTTTGTTCCCCACAGCTGTTGTCATGCTGTAGCAAATCTCCACACAGGTATTAAACGCTTACCATTGATCAAACAGCCGGTGGTCCAGCGTTACCGGCACGGACCTGCTGAAGCCGGGTTATTTACACTAGAAATAATTTGGTTCCTGAGGTCTTGCTTGAGTTAAAGAGGAAAAAAAATATAAAAGTAATAGTAATAAAAGCACAGAGTGGCAAGGAGGAGAGATATCAGAGCTGCCATCCCCCCAAATAGTGCAGAGGGACCTGAGTCAGATTCTTCGGGGATGCTGTAGACCAGAAGCTGTGTCCAGGCAGCATGAGTGGGTCTGCAGCACTGTGTGGTACCCCAAAAAACATCAAGTCCTCTAAATTTCCCTGTTATCCCCGACCTTGCAGCTTCTGCAGTCCCATTGCCCTGGGGTTGGCACATCAGAGGGCTGTGCCAGGGGACCTGCCTGGCTTGGGACATCCCTCTGAAGGATAAGGATGGAGACCTACTGCTGGCAAAGAGGTCAGAGCATCCTTCCCTCCTCCGGGGTGATGGGTGAGGAGCAGATGTCAGGAGAGCTGGGGACAGGAGGAGAAGGGCAGGGGTGGCAGAGGGCAGAGCCCTGCCTGCTGCTGCTGCCCATTATGCCCTGGGGACCGTCCCTGGCCACGGGCACCATCCCGGGGCTGCCCCTTGCTGTGGTGATGAGATGAAGCACGGCGGGTACAGGAGTGAAGGCGGGGGGAGAAGGCTGGGGCATCGTCTGGCTCCCACATGTGCCGAGGTTGTTAGGAAGATTTATAGGGGAGAATGCGAGGCTTTTTCTTTTGGGCTTTATAATAATACATTAGGCTTTTAACCTCTGACCGGCAGCTCTGGAAAGGGGATGATCCAGGCAGCATCGGGCAGCTCCCAGCCCTGCGGGGAAGGGGAGAAGGTGGGGAAGGGTCTCCCCTGGTTGGGACCCCGGCAGAACTGCCGTTGCGGGGGCCGGGATGCGGTGCCGGAGGGGTTAACGCGGCGCGGAGGAATGTGAGAGTTTAGCAAGAGGCGTCGGCTGTCTTGAGGTCACCTGTGNCGGGGAGCGCGGTGGCCCCGCGGGTGGGATCTTCCTGTCCTACTGCGCCGCTCTCAGATGCGTTTTGTGAAAGCCCCACTGTAAACTGGCTGTCTTTTCCGCTAAGGAAATCAATCCATCACCGTTGGGAAGGGGGAGAATGGGAGTTGGGAGAAGGTGGGATATCCCCCCCAAAGCCTGGCAGACCCCAGGCAGGCAGTAGAGATGCTGGAGAGGAATAGAAATGTTGCAGGACTATCCACATGTTGGGGTTCTTCCACGACAGGGACCACCAGAGAGCTCACCCCAGTGAGGACCATGAGATCAGGTGGTGCTTGCTGGTGGGTTCCAACGTGGAACCTTGACTCTGTTAAACTCCCGAGCAAAACCCCCTTCTTACCCCACTGGGCTGAGCCTTTGTGCCCCACATTTGTGCGTGTCTGAGCTGGTACCCACAAATGGGCCCGCTGGAAACCCAAAATAAAAGTGATGAACAAGATGTCCATGCGGACTCGCAGCCTGGACCAACAGGTTCAGGAGGTTTGGATGAGAACTGACCTGTCCATCCATGGCACCCAGCACCTCCCAAGTGTTTCAGACCCAAAACAACAGTAATTTCTGCTGTACCTCCAAGCCTGGAGAAAAAATCACCATGATTCATTGCTGGGTTGCCTGGCACTCTCATGTTTGCGGGGGCTGCAGGGGTGGACCCGGCATGTGTGGTTGTGGTAGAGATGAGTGTGCAAGGGCACCGTGGAGGAATCACTGCGTTTAGATCTGAGCATGACCAAACTGAGGTTTCACACACCTTCACATTGTCAAAACTGATCCAAAGGCTTGGTTGGAACCGTGGCACCTGCCTCGTTGTTGCCTGGATGTGGACTTCCCATAAAACCTTGGTCCCCCACCACTTTGTCCTCTGCCCCTGGTTTTGTGCTCTTTGAAGCAGGATCAGGATATCCATGCCCCTCCCCAACAGTTTGTGATTCGAATCAACACAGGAATTTTCCTTTTACCCATTGCTGTAATATCTGGTGTGCCTCTGCAGATGAAGGGTATTGTATGAGGATAAATTCTTAATCATCACAATAATCAATCATTCTTTACCTATGATTTAGTTGAAATTAATCCACCAGACGAGCAGAGGGCCAAATGGTAATCTGTGTCCTGGGTATCTTTATTGACTTGGAAGGAGAGCATCTTCCATTAAAATAGAGAGGAAAGCTTGAAAAAGTGCACCCAGAAGTTTTACATTTCAAGAGAGAGAAAAAACAAAAATATATATATATATATAAAAAGAAAACCCCCACAGAATAAACAACTTATACTTAAAAAAAACCTCATGAATTTTAAAGCCAGTCTCTGGGTTTGGGCTCGATCTGACTCATGGTTTAAACACTGAAGGGAGGGTACGGAGCTGCAATATGTAGGGAACACCCAGTGCTTACCTGCAGGAGGTTTATCCTTGTGGTTTATTTAAATAAAGGAGCCCGAGTTGCATTTCAGGGCTTGTAGTTGCCCTTACGCCTTGGGTTTACATCAAGGAGACCTCTCTTTTGTGGGGTGCTAGGCAGGTCTGGTGATAAAGCTGGAGGCTGCGTGGCTGTCCTGCCCGAACTCTGTCTGAGAAACCCTCTAATGCAAAGAGAGGCTCCCCGGGGCTAATGGATGCTTTTATGGCACCAACACTGCAATAAAACACAAAATAAAGCAATTTTATTGAAATTAAAATGTAAATGGAAGATTTGTCTTACACCCCATCCCTGCCCCCGGCCGGATCCGTGTCTGGCAGCAGGTAGAAATCCCAGCTCCGTCCGTGCTTTGACCGGCACCACGTCTGCCTCTTCTTCCATGGCACGTCGCAGGCACTTCCCTGCTCTGACCCAGCTGTTCCCAGCCACCACGGAGCCAGGAGAAACCCTGCCCTGGAGAACTGGAGACCTGGGGCAGGAAAGGGTGATGGCAGGGACAGGGTTCCTGCTTTGTGGGATACTGAGCCAGGCAGGGAAGGAATAAATTGCTCGGAGTTCCCCGCTGGGGGATATTCGTAGCACTCAACTTTAATCTGCTTATGCTCCTTGTGTAGTCAATGAATAGGGAGAGGGTTTTCTTCCAGAGGCAACGTAGAGCACCCGAGAGACCAGGAAAGGGGTGACACGGCAGGTCTGGGGGATGGTGACATCCCAGATGAGCCAGCAGAACACTGGATACAGGGAAAACACAAGCAAGACCACTCCTCAGTCCTCCATCTCAGCTCTGCCTCAGAGCACGGCTCCTTTTCCAACCCGTTTGAGCACTGACAGGACAAATATTTAAGGGCCTGAGGGTCTTCTCAGGGTGGCACCATCCTGCCTGTGGCTTGCGGTGGCTCACACAGGTCCCCTGGGTGGAGGGTGTCTCACTGAGAGACGCTCTCACCTCGGGCAGATGCCCAGATTTCAGGGGAAATCCCTGTTCACGCTGGTGAACCCCGGTCACCTCTGGGAAGGGATCTGCTTTGCCCAGGTCCCTCAGGGCTGGTGGCAGCAGGAACCAATGTCCCTGCACCCCAAAGAGCATCCACCCCCCGGCGGCGGTGGCAGGGCTCTCCCTGGCCAAATGCATCCCAGCTGCTGGCTGAAGGAAACGTTCCCTGAGCCGGTGGAGGGTTTCTGGTAGCAGCTGAGGGACAGGATAATAAAACAGGAAAAAATTAACATGTAAGAAAACATAGCTGCACCTGAAGCAACAGAGGCAAAGAGAGTCAATGCAATTCCCCTCGATGCCAGAAAGGAACTGTAAGTCAGAGGAACAGGCTGTTGCCCCCCTCCCTCCCTCCCGCTCTCGCGAACTCCTATTTCAAAGGCAGACAAACAACACACTGTACTGTGTGGCATCTCCACTCTTAAATCTTCCTGTCTTCGGGTTCGTGTAACGTGAGCCGGCGGGGCAGGATCTGACCCTCTCCCCAAGCTGTCCAGGGTACAGCGTCGGCTCTGGTGAGAAATCCCCTGGTTGGATCTCCCAAAGCCCCCAAACGAGCTGAAACGTGTCCTCCCAGAAGAGGCAGCTGGTCCGAAGCTCTGCTGCAGCCTCTCATCCTCGGGGATTTGGGTTCAAACCTCATGGGCAGCTCCCAGCACCTGTGATGCTGGCTGAGGAGTGGTGCTGTGGGGGCACAGGGAAATACTGCCCAATTTTACTGCCTGGATGGGGACTGGGACAGGGGCAGGGATTGCACCCACCCTCCTTCCCATGAGAGATGCTCTCTGTAATCCCCCCTGCACCTTGTTTGGTGGTAACCCGAAAGCGTGCATCTCCCCAGCCATTTGTCTCCCCACGCTGGAGTTGAGAAGGAATTGGGTGAAGTTGCCCCTGGGTGTTTGGGGGCTCTGTGGTGCCCTATGGATCAGCCTGGTCCGAGCTGGAGGGAACGATGAGGAGCAGTCCCAGCACACCTTGGTTTGACCCCTGGTGTCTGTCACCCACAAAAAGTGGGGATGGGAAGGGGTCGTTAGACACCCAACACCCACAGGGCAGCAGGCACAGCCCCCACCCACCCTCCTTGTCACTGGGATTGGTGTGCCAGGGGTTGTTCTTTGCCCTTGGAGCAGAGCTGGGACTCCATGGGCTTGGACTTCCAATGTTTTGGAAGCTATCTCCTGTCATGAGCCAAGTGCTACAGGGAGGCTGTTGGTAGGATTGTTTTGGTNTTCTTCCTTTCTCTTTTTCTTCCTTTCTCTTTTTCCTTTCTTTCACGGAAAGACATAATCTCTCTCTCCCACTCTCGCTTGCTCTCTCCCTATGAGAGCTGATGCAGTTAATTGGAGCTTCTTGTAAGTGAACATTAACACAGGCAGAGCCAAGAAGACGTCTTGGCAGCGAAATATCATTATCAGTTCTTGAGCTCCAGCCAAAATCCCCTTGCGGTCAAAACACAATTCTTTAAACTAAACAATTAAAGATTTGTGCAAGTGTTGCTGCCATGAGTTATCAAGGCCGGGGAGGGGCTGCTCCGTGCCCGTGGCAGCAGAAGCCAACAGTTCTGCTCCTTGGCAGGGAAGCAGGTGACAGGCTGGAACCTCCATTAGTGGGAGCCATGGGGAAGGGGCCCTGGGAAAGATCTCCCCCGTGGTCACATCAGGCGTGGGCTAATGGCCCCGTGGTGGCCGTGGCCACGGGGCTTGTTCCAGCCATGGCACCAGGCAGCAAAGTCTCCTCTTCCCCATGATGTGGTTTTGTTCTTCCTCTTCTCTTTTCCAGCCTCGGTGGGAAGGGACTTTTAGGTTTAGTGGGAGTTTCTGTTGGAAAAAAAACCCAAATCTCCAGGTTTTCTGCAGTTCATCAAAAAAATATACATAAACCCTGTCTCCTCTCCTAAATGACAAAATACCTTTATCTTTAGGGACTGTTTCTCATGTTTGTGCACTCAACCATATAAAAATGAGACCAAATTTTTTGTTATTATTTTAGTCTCCTCTTTTTTTCTCTCAAGTACAAAAAGATAGCATTTCCCAGCTAGATTTAGCTGCTGAAGAGAAGAGTTTGGGAATTCACCCTTTCCCCTTGCAGCACAGAGAAAGAAAAGCATCGCGTTCTCCGGAAGCCTCTTTCTCCAGGTTAGGTCCTTATTTCAGCCGGGCACAAATTGGGAATAAATCAGTGAAAAGGGATCCTTTAAGACAAACTCAAGCACAGATGGGAGCCCACAGTGTCTGGAGGGACTGAAGCCCATCAGACACGGAGCTGAATTTCTGAGGTTTGGGTGAATCTGCTGCTGCAGCCGGTAAAAGGCGAGTGTTGGTGAGCGATGTGATGGGAAGGAGAATAATTAAATGTGGTGAGATGGGAGCCAGGTGGGAAAAGCCCCGTCCTTGTGGCTGCAGCCAGGCCAGCAGCAAAGAGTTAATGGAAGAAAGGCTGTTAATTGTTGCAGGGTTGGGGAAGGGTGTGCACGAGGGGGAAAATCTTAATGAGATGAAGAAATAATCCCGGATAATAAAATATCCCTTTTTCGGTGTCAAAATCAATGTTCCAATTGGGTACAATCAGATCCCCGGGATGGGTGGAGGGGGAGCTGCTTCTCCTTCCCACTGGGAGGGTGCTTGGTGCCACATGTGTCCCCAAAACACAATATTATGGGGCAAGAATCAAGGCTGAGAGGCCTGAGAGTTCAAATGCCTTGAAAGAGGGGGGATTAACATCTTTCCAGTCTCTTGACTAATTTCCACCACATTGGACATTCTTATTATCCACATAAATGTCCAAACTATGTTTTAATCCTGCCAAGCTCTTGAGACCTTGTGGCGAGGAGCTCCAAGGGCTGGAACAAATTCCCTGGGTCAGGATTATTTCCTCCTGAGGCTTGTCCTCGTCCTCCGAGTGCCCTCTCCCATCAGCTGCCAAAGTTTGTTGTCTTTTCCTGAGTGATGCCAATATCTTCCATATGTCATCTCCTGTCTTCGTCTCTCTTCTGATCCCTTCTTCCTGCTTATTTAAGTATTTGTTCCCCTTTGCTTCCTTCTGCATTTACCGTAGGATCCAACCCAGGCAGGGCAAAGAGATGCCAGCACTGCCTCAGAGAACCAGACTCTCCTCTATTTTCTTCTCTCCTAATATCCACTTTTTAAATTCTTATCCAAGTTCCTTTCCCCACTCTCCTGCCCACCCTTTTGTGATTCTTCCACCATCCCTCTTTGCTGCTCACTCACCGAAACAAGCATCGGGCTGGTGTCACAGTGACATTCCTATGAATAGTAGCTAATAGAGGGGATATTAGATAAAATATTGGCCGGATTAGAGGCAGAAGGTTGGAAACCCAGCTCTTTCTGTACCTCTTATCGCAACAGCAGTAAAAGGCAGTACTTTTTTACACTGGTGAATGCTCAGGAGTTTTTGAGGATGAGGGTTCAGTAAGACGAAAGAAAACCGGAATCAACACATGGATACCCAAAGCTGCCACCATCTGCAGATAACATCAACACCATCAGGCATCCTAAATCTCATCTGTCGGGGTTTCGGTACATCTGTAATTGTTGTAGATGAAGCTTCTGCGATGGGAAGATTAGCCAGCACGTTGCTGCTAAGTGATTTTTAGGTCTGGTCAGCGCTGAGCTGGGGCTCAGGGGTTGCTGATGCGGCGCGATGCTCATGCCAGCCTCCGCTAGCCCTCCCTGTGCAGGATCCTCGCAGGAGGACACATCCTTGCAGGATGTGTCTGCATCCAGGGAAGGCAAAAGCAGTCCTGCTGGGTTGTTAGCAGCAGGGCTAATTTTACATCAGCGCTGTCTGGATCAGCTTTCCCCAAAATCTTGCACCGTCACCCAGCTGAGCTGTCAGGATTCGTGTGCTGGTACCCAGGTGCAGCACCTTGCTCCCAGTAAAATCAGCTTTCTGTTGCAGCCAAGCACCAGCCCTCTGCCTTCCCCAAATCCTGCCTGAAAAACTGGCTGCCTTAATGCAACGTGAAAGCACCCATCACTGAACTCTCTCAACCCAATGTTTCTGCTCATGGGACCTCACAAATCCCAGAGAACAGGTCGTGCACCCAGTGCTGGGCTGAGACGGAGGGGAGCCAGGCTGGTTGTCTTGCTGGGGTGGAAGGAGCTGGGCTGGGTGCTCTGCTGGGATGGGGGGAGCTGGACTGGATGTCCTGCTGGGATGGAAGGAGCTGAGCTGGTTGTCCTGCTGGGACTGGAGGGGAGCTGGACTGGTTGTCCTGCTAGGATGGAGACAGCCTGATTGGGTGCTCTGCTGCGGTGGAGGGAGCTGAACTGGGGTGGAGGGAGCTGAACTGGGATGGAGGGAGCTGGACTGGAGGACTGGGTGCCCTGCCGAGGTCAAGGGGACCCAGGAGACACCATAGCCAGTGGCCAGGAGAGGTGGGAGAGGAAAGCTGCATTTTTGAGCTACATGTTCCCATTCTCCAGGGCAAGGTGCATCTGGGACATGTTTAGGAGCAGAGGAAGGGCTATCACTCCTCATGTGTGTGTTGTCCCAGCTTGGAGCAAACTCTAGGATGAGGGAGGCAAACCCTGCTGCTGTGATACCACACACAACTCCAACCAGTGACCCCATTTGCCATTCCTTCAGGCTGAAATAAATATGAATTTACGCTTTGGGACCTCTTCACCCGGGGGAAAGCCCCCTAGAGGACAGCTCATCCCCTGTATGTGAGATTACAGGGGGAAAATGTGCAAAAGGGGAGAAACCCCCCAACAAGGCTGTTTCTGAGCAGGTCTCCTTCCTTCTGGGCACAGCTCCTCTCAACATCACTTGTCCCCAGAAATATTCAGCCCACGTTCCCGACTCAGCTGCACCCCCTGAGCTCTAACCCCATGCCTGGCTGCACCCAGAGCCCTGTATGAAATATATTTTTCTCCTTTGCACTAAGTAGCCGGCTGTGGCAGGCTGCGGAGGCCCCCTTGGCACTTCCTGGGGACAGTCCTGTTGCTACCTGTTCCTATGGAGAAGGCTTTTTATCACAAACACTTGGTAAACAGCTGCCGCCGGAGCCCCTTTCTGCCTGCCCTGCGTTTATTCGGAGAAAGTCAATAAGGAAAAACAAACATTCCTCGTCCTTGTGCACACACATCCCTGGGCCGCCGCAGCGCTGGCCTGCTGTGCATGGCAGATCGGGGGGTCCCAGATGGTGCCCAAAGCCGGGGCCACCAAGCACAGCCCCGAGCCTTGCTGTGGGGCAGCTGGGAAGCAAAGGGATTTTCCTTTTTGCCTTCCTCAGCACGGGGACACATCCCCAGTAGCGAGTCCGACAGGGTCAGACCTGAAACTCAAACCTCATGGGCTTCACCTCCCAAAAGAACCCCTTTTGCAGGAGGTCTGGAAGCTGCAAAGTTGAGCTTTGAATTCCACCATCGGCACCCAGTCCCTTCCCACTCCCACATGCCCTTCCCCGAGGCAGGGGGAGAGGACGAGGGCAGACAGGATCCCCCACTGCGACAAGCGCTTGCGGAGCCGGAGCCGGGAATTAACATGCTCAGGCTGTAATTAGGGCTTCAGCACCGTGACACCTTTACAAGTGTCTTTATTTAAAAGCAGGTAAATTGGAGGCTTCCAGGTTGGGTACGATAGCGGGGGGGAGGTGGTGGTGGGGATGGTGGGGAAGGGATGAGACAGGAGTGAATTATTTTTAGTGGCATCCTTGGGCTGTGGCAGGTTGGTCGGGGCCCAGCTGATGGGTGGGAGATGCAGAAACTTGAAGGAAGTTGGTTGGGCACAACGGGGAGAGTATTTGTGTAGGTCCTATGTCTGTCTGTCCGTGGAAATGGCTGTGTGGGAGAGCAGGGGTGATGCCACGTGGGTCTGAACCCCGCAGGATCAAGACCCTGCTCGTCCCATTGCCTGTCCCACTCAATCCACCCACTTCTATCAGCATGGATTAACCTCCACCTTCTTCACTGATGACTGGATAACGTTGGCTGAGGGATGTAGGGCTGGAGCAGGGCAGGGATGAGGGCTATGAGGGGGTGGGGGCTGAACCTCCTGCTGCCCACCCAGCATCTCTGCCCACAAGCATCCCTCATGCCAGCCCTACCACTCGAATCCTGCCAGCCCATGCTTAGAGAGACAACTTCAGCGTTTGGATCCTGATGATAACACCAGCAGCCTCAAAGTTCATGGATATTCAGATCTAGACCAATCTCTAGGCTTTTTCTTTTTTTTCTTTTTTTTTTTTCTTTTTTTTTCTTCTTTTTTTGACAGCTGCTGCCTCTACTTTAGGCAAGGACATTAGCGCCGAGAGGAAAAAAAATTTGATTTTAATGCAAGCCCCAGTAATCAGCTATTTGTGATGGAATTTTATCTGTCCTGGTCTCTAAGGGATGAGAAGCAAGCAGAGAGGAAAGAAGGGTCAGAAATTAGTATGCAGAAATATCTGATCAGCCAAAGTAATTTTCTTTAATAATCGTATTCATACTGGCTGCTCTCCGCTCACTAGAAGAATTAAGTATTTAATAGTAATATATTTCATCTGGCAGCAGTTCCGTTTCGTTAGGAGCTGTGATGCCTCGCCGGGGTGGGGGTGGGCAGGGGAGGCAGCAGTAGGAGGTCCCCAGCGCGGGGCCACCTGCCCAAGGAACAAAGCTGCCTTCCACGCCAGCTCCATCAGCCACCAGTCCCGGGGGGACACCAGGCTCTGCCAGCCCTCCCCTCTGCCCAGCACCCATCGGAGAGAGCCAGCATGGCACAGGGTGAGCTCGTTACGGAGCTATAATTGATGAGGAGAGTGTTTCTCTGGCATGGAGAAGCGAGGTGGGGATGTGGGAGGAAGGACCACGCTGCCGTGGGCCATGGTTGTGTGTCACCTCGGGTCCCGTGTCAGAAATCCTGGGCTGTGTCCCCTGGGCTGTGTGACACGGGAGGGCACAGCAAGTTTCTCCCTGTCCTTAAAACCTCTGGTTGCATAATTGCCAGGAGATACACTAATTATTATTATTGGCATCCATTCAGGAAAGTGTTTAAATGGATGCTTAACTTAAGCATGTCCGTAAGTCCCATTGACTCTAATGGGACTTAACTGCATGCTTCAATGCTTCCCTGAATATTGATGTTTTCCCAAATCAGTGATTATTCACAACAATCCCACAGCAGACACAAGACCTCCCCTCCCCTAGAAGCCGTGCAGCCCGGGTCTGTCCATGTCTGCCGTGTCCCCAGCTGTCACCCAGCGTGACATGCAGCCACCTCTCGCTCCAGAGATCAGCATCTTCCTGCGGTTCCCAAGCTCCTGGCACCTCCAGCACCCGGGTCAGGGGAGAGGGACAGTGTGACAGCAGCACATCTGCACCTTTTGCAGGGTGGGATTGTCCTCCCTGAGAGCAGACGGGTTGAAGGCACAGGGGACTGTGTCCCTGCTTGTCATCATCAGCTCTCTGCTTCCATCAGGGCTTCCAAAGGAAGACAGTGGGGTCATCTGCTCCGTGCCAGCCCTGGCTCTAGCATCCACCAGGATTTGCAGATGCAGGGAGGGGTTGGGTGAGAAATACCAAGGAGAAATTAATCCATATTTGCTAAAAAGAGAGACAGAGAGAGAGAGAAATTCAAACCTGAGTTCAAATCCTTGCTGTTCTTTTAGAAGCGCATGATATAAACAGATGGAAAGTGATGCTGGCAATTCAGATCCCTCAATACTCTGGAATTGAAACACCGATGTGTTAAATTGACAGTTCTGCAGGCACAGGGGAAGGAGGCAGCGGGAATCTCAGGGTGCCTTGGCAAAAGAGTGACTTGGGGTTAAACTGCCCTGGGAAGGTGGGAAATACACTTTAATGGGCCAAACTCTTCCAGAAACAACAACAGCAAAATAGTATCACAAATCTATTTGGATCTAGATTATGTTAACAATAATGTTGTTGCTGCTTTATGGCCTAATTACAAGCAAAATATCAATGGCAAAGAGTGCATGCATTGAATGATTCAAGCTGGTAGATGAGGGGATAGGCTGCTTCTTTTCTTTCTTTCTCTCCAGAAGTTTTGTACTGTATTTCCCCAAAATTGCTTAGCTGAAGACACCAGCACTCCTTCCCCTTTGTTCCCTCTGTCTCACTCCTGCCCATCCCAGCTCTCATGTTGACTCCGGTGGTCTGGTCTCTGCAGCAGGACCAAAAACTGAGGTACAAGGAATAAAGAGCTTGTGGATACTGGAAAATATTGTTTGGCTGAAAAAAAAAGGAGATGGAGCGAACTGGGGCTTGGCTCTGGTGACAGATACACTGTTGCGTGGGAATAGTGAGTACATAAATAGGATAGCAGGGGATTAGACTTCTCTCACGGCAAAAATAGTGAATATTAGGAGTGTTAAAGCTCTGAAGTGATGGAAAAACTCCAGTGTGGGAGTTTCAATAAGCAGGACGGGTGATGTAGACTGCAGAGCTCTCGTGATTGTGCATTTAGGGGTTTGCCCAGGATACAAATACCCTCCTGCGAGGGACTGGGAAACAGCTGTGAAATAATCCGGGGTTTTAGGAACTCCTCAGTACCCGTTCATGTCTGGCCAAACCTTCTTCTCTTCTCTTCTCTTCTCTTCTCTTCTCTTCTCTTCTCTTCTCTTTTCTTTCCTTGCTTTCTTCC
This sequence comes from Thinocorus orbignyianus, assembly GCA_013400375.1. NCBI lineage: Eukaryota > Metazoa > Chordata > Aves > Ciconiiformes > Thinocoridae > Thinocorus > Thinocorus orbignyianus. Next base: position 74,898 of record VXBW01007373.1, on the reverse strand, counting down.
CTCTCTTTGGCTCTTCTCTTCTCTTCTCTTCTCTTCTCTTCTCTTCTCTTCTCTTCTCTTCTCTTCTCTTCTCTTCTCTTCTCTTCTCTTCTCTTCTCTTCTCTTCTCTTCTCTTCTCTTCTCTTCTCTTCTCTTCTCTTCTCTTCTCTTCTCTTCTCTTCTCTTCTCTTCTCTTCTCTTCTCTTCTCTTCTCTTCTCTTCTCTTCTCTTCTCTTCTCTTCTCTTCTCTTCTCTTCTCTTCTCTTCTCTTCTCTTCTCTTCTCTTCTCTTCTCTTCTCTTCTCTTCTCTTCTCTTCTCTTCTCTTCTCTTCTCTTCTCTTCTCTTCTCTTCTCTTCTCTTCTCTTCTCTTCTCTTCTCTTCTCTTCTCTTCTCTTCTCTTCTCTTCTCTTCTCTTCTCTTCTCTTCTCTTCTCTTCTCTTCTCTTCTCTTCTCTTCTCTTCTCTTCTCTTCTCTTCTCTTCTCTTCTCTTCTCTTCTCTTCTCTTCTCTTCTCTTCTCTTCTCTTCTCTTCTCTTCTCTTCTCTTCTCTTCTCTTCTCTTCTCTTCTCTTCTCTTCTCTTCTCTTCTCTTCTCTTCTCTTCTCTTCTCTTCTCTTCTCTTCTCTTCTCTTCTCTTCTCCTCTTTCTCTTTCTCCTTCACCTCCCGAATGATTGTCTGGGGGAGAGGGAAGAGGGGATGTCTGTCTGTACACCCTGTCCTCCTGTCCAGGAGTGCTGCGCCTCATCCCTGAGTCACCCGGCTGCGGGTGAGAACGGGCACAGCTCAGTGCACACAACTGAGGATGCTCTGAGTGGGTGTGGGGGGAGATGCGGGGTTACTCCACTGGTTCCCACCAACTCGACCCCTCCAGTGGGCAGTGGGTGCTGGCTCCTGCCTGCCCCACAGCTCATATCTCACCTCCCTCTTTGCCAGCCCCATGGCCGCTGTGAACTCTGCTCCCCTCCAGCGCCTTTGGGGACACCAGCGACACAGCACGACTGGTCTCTGGACACCGCTGCTGCTGCAAAGGCCAGCAGTCCAGCTCCCAGAGAGCAAACTCATCCTTCTCCAGAGCTGGTGACCCCGGACATCCATCCCATGCACGTCTCCCCTCCTTCCTGCCCTCCTTCCCCGTCCTCCTCCTCCTCCTCCCCAAAGCACGGGCTGCAGAGCGCGTGTTTGTGAGCTCACAGGGAACGGCGGGACACGGGCCTTTCTCTCGGCTCTAATGAAACCCTTTAATCATATTCAAATAGGTTACTGTTCAGGGGGAAAATAGAAATATGGATTTGATAGCAATAAATTTCCCTGGCTGGCTAAGCCCAGTTCTTAATTGTCCTGTCCCAGGGCTCGCACATTTCATTGTTCGTTAGGTGCTTAAGTCCCTGCTCTCATTTTGTGGCGGTGACATTACCGCTGATGGCTCTAATACTCTCATAATTTGAAAGGGGATTTGCATGATAGAACGCAGAGTATTAAAAGAAAAAGAAAAAAGGAGAGTTAAAAAAAAAAAAAAAAAAAAAAAAAAAAGGAGGGGAGGGGGGAAAAAGGGGTGGGGGGG
>VXBW01007373.1:39430-73315 GCA_013400375.1 Thinocorus orbignyianus | reverse complement strand
GAAAAAAAAAAGGAGGGAGGGGGCGAAGAAGGAGTGTGCGGGGGGGCAGGGGAGAGGATTCAGCTTTCACTTAAAAAAAAAAAAGTCACTTTCTTCAAAGTCAAATCATTGTTTTCATTAAAGTGAAGGAAAAAAAAAAAAAAAGTGTCTCTTCTGCACAGTCAGTCCGGCCTGGCGCTGGTATTATCCTTATTGTTGCTAATGGTTATTAATTATTATTATCCTGCTACACAGAGCACTGCGGACGTGATGTCCCCAATGTCCTTGGGACAAAGAGAAAAAAAAAAACAACACAAAAGCAGGGTGTCCGAGCCGGGGCAGGCTCCTGGCAGCCAGTGGTGTGAAGAGAGAAGGGTTTTGCCATCACCTCTGGTGTGATGGTGTTTTGGCAGGAGCTGTGACAGGCACCAACCAGGGTCTCCATCCCTACAGCTTGATTTTGTCCTACTCTGCCTCGATGTACCTGCCCAGGCTACTGCCCACCTTATGGGTTGAGGGGTTATTTGGGTAGAAAAGGAATCAAAACTGGGTCAGCCGCCTGCCTTTATCTCCAAACTTTGGTTAATGTTTAGAGATGAGCCCGAATATGTCATTGTTCCTCGATGCCTCGATGCCCAGGGAGACTCAGACCTGCAGGTGGATTCCTGCAGAGCCGGGCCGGGTTTGGTGCCGCTGCCTCTGAGGGGCTGGGAGCCAGACCCCACTTTGGAGCTGAATTTTCCTTGTCGCTGGCTTTTAAAGCTTTTTTAAACCGTTGTGATCATCTGAGCCCCTCTGCACCTGGGGTGTCAGAAAATCCTGATGCAGATTTTATTATAGTGGCGAATCTATCCCGGCAGAAAAAGAGGGACACGAGTCTCCAGGCAGTTGTTTTGCAACTTAAAGATTGGGGAGGGGGCTCAGCAATTTCTGCCTCTGTCAGTAGCACAGAGACCCCCCCAGGCCAATGCAGCACCTCAACACAGTCTCTACTGCTGTTATAATTAAGTGGAATAATACCCTGTTGTGGTCACATCTCCCTTTGGTTCCACTGGCTAATTTTGCCCAGCCATGAAAAAATTTATCCCAACTTTTGACAGTGATTCAGTTGTTGATTTCCTTAAAAAAATGAAAATAAAATAAATAATATGTCGTCTCAAATCTCTTTTGAGGGATTTTGCTTTTCCCCCTTGCTGGCTGGTTAAGGGGGAAAAGAAACCCACCTACATCGGAGACCATAAAGACTTCCCTTCAAGAAGCCAGAAATCGCCCAGCCTTTCCCGAGCCCGGAGCTGCCTCCACCTGTATTTATGGAGCGAGCTCTGGCCAAGCTAAATCCCGGCCACGTCACCCAGTTCAGGTCCAACCTCTGGACCAACACCAGTCCACAGGCCACCAACTAGCTGGCCACAGTGTCTTGAAAAGAGGGCTTGTGCTTGCTGACACATCTCCAGCTGCCCTCGCCCTCCCTGTCTTGCTCACATGAGAGAAATGCAACCCAAAAATTAGCCCTGGGGTGAAAAATTCCCTTTTTTCACCTCTTTATATGGAGACCACAGTAGTTGGTCTGAAATTTCATGCTGGTAGAAACTACAATGTTCCTGTGCTCCAGCACAGAGGAGTCTATGGGAAGGCTTTTATCCATCGTCTGTTTATTTCATAATGTTTCTTTTCTTTATTTTCAGAAATGTAGTAGTGATTATTAGAGTGTCTGAGGCTTGTGCAGGGATCATAGTTTGGCTGCTGTTCTCTACTCGAGTGGTTTAACATCGTTCAAGGCAAGAAGGGCCCAGTGAGTGAAAAATCAGCCCAGGTTTATTGGTGTCAGCAGAGCTGGAGTGATTTACCCTGGCCTGGGGTGCTGCTTCCACACTTGCCATCCTCTCCTATCCCTGTAACTCCCTCGTCCATCCCAGGCTGCACAGAGACCTCGGCAAAACCTGGATTTCTCCCCTGATTTCTCCACATTGGCTCTTTCCAGGCTTGTTTTAGTGGGAAGGATCCTCTGGCAGTTCAAGGAGCTAATTTCAGCCCCAGAGCCACACACTAAATGCCCTCCCACAACATCAGGGATTTACCAGCTGAATTCACCATGTGGGATGCACCGAGGTCCCCTTCCTCAGCTCCCTCATCCCACCAAGGGCTTCCATGGGATGGGGTTCCCACCCCAGGGAGGAGTATTGCTGTGTCTGCTCATTCCCAAGACTATTCACCACCCAGTTCTGGGAATTTCGCCATCCCTAATGCCCATGGGAAGGAGCCCAAAGGGCTCACAAAGAGCAGAGATTTCTCTGTGTGTGGCTGGAACCCGCAGACACCCCAGCCGGGCTCGGCACCCAGCCTCGGCTCTCACAATTCCCAAATTCCAATGGATTTTGCCAGCCCCATCCCAAAATGTTTGCCCTGCCCTTGCTACCAACAAATCCTCTGGCAAAAGCACGTCCAGGTTTCCTCGCCTTGCTCAGCCCAGGCCTGGAGCAAGAGACAGGGATTAGCCACCAGCAAACCCTCACAAGTGCCGGGGAGATGGAGTGAGACCCCTGCCCCTTACTGGGAGAGGGGTTTGAATCCAGCACGTGCACTGGGAGATGGCTAAATCCGGAAGGAACCCTTGAGGGTGCAAAGGAGCCGGTTAGCAGCACGTTGAAGGAAGGATCCTGGTCAAAATAGGATCATCTTGTCTCTCTCCTCTTCTATTTTCATCACGGCGGTATTGGACCACTTCCCACTAACATATTTACCCAGCGAGGTGACTACCATCTGTCTCCTCTTTATTAAAATACTCCAGGATTTTCCCCCATGAGTCCTCGTCCTTGGGAATAGGAGGAAAGGATGTCAGCGAGCTGGAGGGAGGACTGGGAAGTGGGTCATACCCTTCAGGAGCGCTCTCAGCCCCTTCAAACTGGGGCACGCCGCGAGTCCGGGGACACGGAGCTGCTTGGACTCGGCTGCTCGACTGATCCCGGGGCGTTTTTGTTGGGTTTTTTGTGGGTTTTTTTTGCCTAAAGCAGCCCTTTCAAACGGTGCCGTGTGCTCTGCCAGCCCCCACCGTGCAGCAACTTGTTCCCCGATTACGTCACCCCGGCATAAAAGGGAATTATTCAGACCTTCGTTTCAGCTGAAACAATACTGCAAATTAGCTAAACGTGTGCTGGGCTCCCCTTCCCGCCCCTCTCTCCCGAGGAACAAACCCTGCCTAGTGCAGGTTGAAATAAGACCTGCTCCGAGGTCCAGGGGATTAAGTCACCCAAGCTGATTTTGTGGAGTTTAGAAAAACGCCCATTTCCTTTGGAAAAGAAAAAACAAAAAGAGGAAAAAGGTCTTGAAACAGGCCCCAGCACCAGCGGAGGCTGCGGTGGCTCCTTCGCACTAGGGAGACCCTCCTGCAGCCCTGGGCTCCTCTCCTGGCACCTTGACCACTTAACTGGGCATGGATGGGCTCTGCCATCTCTTCACATCCCTCCTGCTGCCCCCTTGCTCCAAACCCTCCACCTTTTTCTAGCCAGACATCTGTCCAGCAGTTGCCCCCACCAAAGCCTCAGCGGCTTCCACCACCAAAGAGGTGGCCATGTCCTCATGTTGCCACCCCTGGACCCCGTGCGGCTCTCAAGAAGGTCTCTGTCACCCCAAATTGTCCTCTCTGCAGCTCTCAGGAAGGTCCTCACCACCCCAGATTGTCCCTTCTGCAGGTCTCAAAGAGGTCGCCAAATTGTCCTCTCTGCAGTTCTCAAGAAGGTCCTCACCACCATAAATTGTCCCTTCTGCAGCTCTCAAGGTCTTCACCACCCCAAATTGTCCCTTCTAACAGGTCTGAAGAAGGTCCCCACCACCCCAGATTGTCCCTTCTGAAGGTCCCAAGGAGGTCTCCAGCACTCCAAATTGTCCTCAGTGCCACAGAGCAGGGTCCCCACCCTCAACCCACACTCAAGTGGATCGTGGGACATGGGACATCTCCCAGAACGTCTTCCACCGCCAGTGTCCTAAGCCCCTCTCACCCTGAGAAAGCGCCAGAGCCAAAGTGGAGCTTAAATATTTTTGTTCTCTCATTCACTTAGGGATGGGGGGAGGAATGAAGGGGGGAGAAGGGAGAAGAAGGGGAGGGGGACAAAGGGGGTTTAATAGGCTCCAGTGACAGCACAATGTCCACATTGGGAAAAGATTAATGACGAAAATTAATCGCATGACCTTTCTTTCGAGGAGCTGGAGGTGAGGCGAGCCATTAAAGCCTCTTATGTTGTAATTAACGTTTGAGGGGAGAAAAGACTGGCTTTAGAATGGATGTGATCATTTAATTAGGGTTATGCGTCAGTGCCACAACAGGTTCAGAGAAGTCATAATTTAACTATAGCTTTAAATTACACAGTCAGAACGCGGATGGCAGGGTTTAATGGCAGGGAAGCGCTGCCACCGAGGAGTAGGGAAAACAATTAAATAAACACCTCAGATGGGAAAAGGAGCAGGGAGATGGCCATGGGGGGCAGGAGGGCACCCCGGGCAGGGAGGTCGCAGCTTGGGTCTGTTGGAAAGGGAATCCTGACAGACCTCAAACCACCTCCACCCAGCTCTGTGCCATCAGCCTCACGCATCCCCACCGATCAAGGCTTCCAGGGCAGTGGCATCTCTTCCTCATTTTTCCTGCTATTTATCCGCCAGTCCTGATTTCCCCTTCTTTCACCCTAAAAGACACCGGGTTGTGATTTGATTTGTGTCGGGGCGCTGTGGCTCGAAGAGCTCTCAGCAGCCCCTGTTGTTTGATGCTTCCGTGCACGGCACAAAGCACCCTGTCATCAATGAGAAAAACCAACCTACCTTTATAAAGGTTGTAGAAAAAAAAAAAGGTCAGGATTTATTTTTCCCTTTCAGGAGAAGAATTGACCAAAAAATTAAACATAATCCAGAGAAATACCTAGTTTTCCCTTCACCTAAGTAGAAACGTCCTCTCGACGAGAGCACTGGTGGTTTTAGCATCCGTGGAAAGGGATGGAAATGCTGTTGTGACACGGCAGCGGCACTGCATCCCGCTGGACCATTTTGGGGGGTTTTGTTTGGAAAGGGAAAAGTTGGGTGGCGTTTGACTTTGGTGCAGGGAGCAGGGTGAGCAGCTCCTCGGCGCAGTGCAGGCGGGTGTGTATGTTAGAGGAGGTGAAGGTGGATGTGTAAGAGTCTTGGAAAATTATACGTGAGAAATGAGTGTCATGATCAAGTGCTGCATATTGGATGGATTATTAAGGTTCAAAATTAAAACATATACAATATTGCCGATGCCAAGAGCTCTCTAATCATAAATCAGTTCCCCTGACCCCTTCATAATCATGAGATTGCCCTAAAGAGCATGAGATTTTACATAATAATAAATGTGAAAGGGTTTGGGATTATTTTATTTTTTTTTTAATTGGCCTTCTGCTTTTTTGAGCCTGCAGTGGTCACGTTTTCAAACTCTTCGTGGCAACCAGAAGGATGTTTTATTTGGGTTTTTTTTTAGTGAAGAGGGAGGTTTATCTGGAAGGGCGTATCTTTGTGGAATTAGGCTTTATAGAAAAAAAAACAACACACATTTGTTGTGAGCCCCTTCTTTGGCGACAGCAAATACAAGGGAGAAACTGCAGGTCTGGGATCCCGGTGCCGACTCTGGACTCCCTGCGAGTCACGGGCTGGGAAGAACCCAGCTCTGAATCTACCCGGCTGCTTAAAGGGGAGAAATTTTTACATTCTCCTTCCCCTTCTGTCACTCACTTTGGTTTTCCTCTTGTTTTCACTCACAGTTACTACTGGTTTTATCTGCTTTGGCTTTTGAAGGTCCTCCTGTCTCCCCACCCTGCCAGCAGGTTTGGGCTGCGGACCTTTGCTTCTCTTTGGGGACAGTCCCTCAAGTTCTTACAAGTGCATAAAAACTGGGAAGGAAACCCCCAAAGGTGAGGACGTTATTAACCCTTTCTCTCCTGGCACACGTGGGCCAGGTGTCTCCTCCTGCACTGGTGCTACCCCAGCTCACGCCAGCCAGCTTTGTGTCACCACCGCTGTCACCCATAGCTTCTACATGTCCCCCCACACGCTCCTTGGGTCTTTGTGTTTCCATCCTGGTAGTGTTTTACTCCCAAATGAGGGTGAGCAGAAAGGAAAGGGGATGGAGAGTTTGCAGAACCCTCCTCTGTTTTGCCCACTCACTCTCAGAAGATGGAGCTGCTCTGGGTGTCATTACACCTGTTTCCATGCAAAATGCTGAATTTTCCACCCTCGCTGTGTTTTCCCAAAACCTGCCCCAGAAAGGGAGCCTTGACTTCCAGCACACTTCCAGCAGAGCTGCATTTCATCCCCCTCTCCTGCCATCTCCCTTCTCCAGGGCAAGCTGGGGTGGTGATTTTTGTTGATATTCAGCATTGTTGATATACAATATATTGATATTAATGATAATCAATGAACATGTTGGGAGCCTATAGCCCCTGACAGCCTGCCCAGACAGTGGCTTATGTCCTGGGACTGGCCAGAGGACACCGGTTTTGGGAAAACCTCAGCAGTGGATGGCTTGTTTGCTCGTCACAGAGGTGGTTTCTGCATCCCCAAAGTGCATTAGCACCTGCCTAAAGCAGAGAACAGGGAGAAGTCCATCCCGGCTTAGAGAAGCACTTGAGACAAAGTGCTTCACTAAATCTGAGCCAAATGCAATTCTGGGCTGCATAAACAGCAGGATCTGCCTGTCAGCGAGGCCGTGCAGATGCCAAAGTACCTGCCTGGGAATGGCCCCAGGAGCCAGGGCTCCCTCGTGCTTCATTATGTGCCTCATTGCTGAGCAGGAGGTGATTCCAGCCAAATCACCTCCAAATCCCAGCCAGAAGCAGTGAGCCGACCACATCCAAAATGCTTAGAGCTCTGGATTTTGGGGAATGAAAGCTCAGATCACTTTTGGTGAAAAAACCAAGCAGTTTACTTCCAGCTCTACCTGTCTCTATAAATCTTTATGTGTGCACCAAGCCCTCCCAGCCCAGGCAGGACCCTTCGTGTGACCTGGGCGTTACTTCTGCTGTCACACAGGGTCAGAACCAGCATATACAGACAGGACAAGTGGGCTATTTTGCAATGGGATAGAAATGAAAATATTTAACATTTTGCTGGAGTTATACAGAATAAATAACAAATAGGTCTGCTCCAGAGCAAAGATTTATCCAGTTACTCTGTGCTCAGTGGGGATACTTGCATACTCAGATGTGCAGAAGGATGGAAATGCACATGAGGATCTCAAGCCTCTTGTGGGATGAAGCAAGGGATGTTTCATTCTACGTCCTCACAGCACTGTACGACAGAGCAATCTTCTCCTAAACACCTGCCTGTGTGAGAAAGCCTGGGATTTGGGAAGAACCAAGTGCAAAAAAAACCCATCAACCACTCGAAGCCCATGTTATGTCACATCCCATCCTTTGGGACATGCCAGGACCTCATCACTGCTGTCTTGGACGCAGTGAGGGCGGTGGCCCATGAGCTCTTGTGCCGAAACCTTATCAATCCCGGTGGCTGACTACCCCATAAACTCCAGGACCCTCGAAAGAAAGAAAAAAAATGGAAATGACTTCTCTCCTTCACGGAGGTCTCATGGCCTTAAAACTTAATAGTCTCTCAAATGCCGTAATGCAAGAGGGGACTTTTATGGACTCGACAAGGGATAATATTATTAAGGTGTGTTATTATATTAATTCCAATATTTCACGAGATGGGGCGGGGGGAGAGGGTGAAGAATAAAACCTTTCACTGGGGAGTTCTGGGTTGTCTTATTCCTCCCCAGGGATGCGCAGAGGGGTCAGTGATGGCTGCCAGGGCTTCTCAGGTGGCAATGTCACTGTCACCTCCTCTCCTTTTCCCTCATCCCAAGGCTGATGTTGATGGTCCTGGTGGGAACTGCAGCCCTGGGTTTGGAGGAGATGGCTGGGTAAAGCTGGTTAATGACCAGCAGGTGAAAGTTTGTGCCAGCATTGATGGGGAGCAGACGGAGAGAGCTTGGGAAGGAGCAACTTTCACCATGCTGGGAGAAGCTGTGGTTGGATCCAGGGAAGTTCTGGGCAGGGCAAAGCCTGCTCCTGGTTTTCTTGTTGGTGCTCAGCTCTGGATGCCTCTAAGCCAAGCTCTGAGAAATGAGAGCTTGCATGACCGTAGTGATGCTGCAGGACACCCTAGGGTTAAGCACTGTGCTGGGCTCAGGGCAAGGAGCAGGAGATGAGGAAGAGATGGATGAGGCCAGGCAGAGATGTAGGTGAGGCACCCTGCACCCAGGAACCATCACTGGCTCAGCTCTGAAAGGATGGAGAGGACTGGTTTTTGCACTGATCCCTTGAGGAAAGCATCACCAACCAAACAGGCTTGCTGGAGGGGGTGAGGAAACATCCTGGGATCTCCCTGTCCAGCCATCTCCACCACGAGCAGAAGCAAAGGCAGTCCCAGGGATCTTCCATCACCCCATCCACTAGATGCCTGCCCTGTCCAAACAAGTGCCACTCGGTTGTTTCCTTTTCTGATCCCACCTCCTTCTCTTTCTCTCTGTTTCGCTCTTCCCTTCTTTTTCCCTTTCTACTTCTCCTCACCTCTCTGAGCCAAAGTGCCTGCTGGGATTTTGGAGTCCAGCCACTGCCCAGCTTTCACCGTGTGTGGGCAACACCAAACAAACAGACTGTAAATAAAATACCCTCTCTCACACACACAGACATATTTTCTCCATTACCTCCGCTAATACTGTCTTTCTTCCATCTTGAGTTCAATGTTGTTTTTTGTCTCTCCCAAACCCCTCCTCCTCCTCCTCCCTGCAATTTATTCCAGCTGTGAAAACCTTTCTGCCATCCCCTCTGCCACACGGGCGGATAGGTGAGTGGCAGCAAGAGAAGCCCCTCTAAGCCACTGTGCCTAATCTATCCCACATGTGGGACTTGGCCAGCGGCCCGCGCCGGAGCCGGGCCGGACTCTGCGGCTCCTGCTGGAATCAGCCCGGCCCTTTACGGGCTCCGACCCAGACATTTCCCTCCCCACCCCAGCAGATGAAATGGGCCATCACGGGCTTTTTATCCCCTGCATCCTCTTGTGCTTGGTTGGATGGTGTGTTCTGGTCCAAAGGAGCAAGGTGGAAACCTGTAGTGGGCTTCCAGGAAGGGATGGACACCATGAAAAGGACACAAGAGGACAAGCCATGAGCACATGTGGATATCTGAAGTCCCTGTGCTGAGCTGAAGCCAGTCTTTGCTTATCTCAATACCTTTAGGTAACACTTTCCACTTCAACCTGTTGGGAAACAGGTACCTCCTCCCCATCGATTGCTGCACGAGGCAGAGTGACTGGTCCCAAATCCCATCCCTCACCAGGCTGAGGGAAGAGTTTGCCTTTGGTCTGCTCTGTAACCACGCACAAATTCCCCCTCCACAAGCTGGGAAAGGGACCCAGCAGCCCTTCCATCCCAGCTGGATGCACTAAACTGTGGGGCTCTAATGTGTTTAGATCCCTCTGTGGCTGATGGAGACAAAACCAAAATAAACCCCACGCATTATTCCAGCTTTATTAGTCAATAACACATCCTCGATCGTAAGCACGGGCCTGCATAAAGAGATCAGAGCATCAAATCCTTCCATCTCTCTGTTGTGTTCCTTCTTTTTTTTCCTTTTCTTTTTTTTTTTTTTTTTTAATAAATACGTATCGAGGCTTTTGCAAAACAGAAACGAGGAGCATGTTTGGCACTTGGCAGAACTTTGTGCCGGAGCCAAAGCCCTGTCCTTCCTTCCAGGTCTATTTGTCTGTCACTTGGAGCTGCCAGTCAAGGCGACGGTGGTGGCACCCAGGGGACAGCTGACAGCACGAGCCCTGGGGACCCGGTGGGGAAAGAGCCTCCCTAAACCTTTAAAGACCACATTATTTAAAGGATAGCTTTAGTTAAGTAGTGGCTCCTGATGGCCTATTTTCCTGGCTTCCCTCTGGTCTCAACACCAAGGAAACAGAGAGAAATTTCCCATCGCAGCCCAGGGATGTGGTGAGAGGGGAGGTGTAATCCTCTCTTTCCAGGTTTGGGGACATCTCTGTTGTCCCATAGAGCTAATGGCCATCCTGGATGTGGCCTCCAGGCTCTCTGAAGTCATGTTTGTCTGACCATGTGGCTTGGCCTGATTTTAGGCTGATGAGGATCTTTACATGCCCCTTTGCCACACCGTTCTCCATCCCAGGCAGCTTTTCCTTGGCCAAGCTGTGCTCCCACCCACACTTGGAAATAAGACCTCAAGTGTCCCTGTGGTGACACCAGCTCAACCTGGAGCCCTGAAGAAATAAGCCCACCTGAGAGAACCTGTCCAAAATCCAGTGACCACTGGCTTTTCACTAGTATTCCACCATGAGATGGAGCCTCCTGTGAAAACCCTGGTGCTGGTGCACACCCCGACATCATCACAGGGCATGTGCCCTTGTCACACTCGGGTGATAAATTATCCCTGATTGCCCAAAAGGAAAGTGATGCAGGTTGCCAATGAATCCACCCACTAACCCCCCTTCTCTCACCTGCCTCTCACCTTGCTATCAGGGCTGCAAATGCAAAAAGAAACCAGAACCTGTTGGAGGACTAATGCCCAGGTGAGCCTCATTGCACCATCACGAGATGGTCAGCTGCCACCTGTATCTTTAAATAAAGGCTTTTTGGAAAGACAGGAACTTGTAAAACAGATAAATAGGGCTCTTAGAGAATCTGTGGCAGAGCAAGGGATTCCTGTGCTAAAATAAAGCTGTGCTTCCTAAATGAAGTGTGTTCTTGTGGCTGTACATTGCTCAGACACACCAACGAGGTCCTAACTGCTCCGCCAGGAACATCTGCTCAATAAATGTTGTCTCCCACCTGATGGAAGCAGTTGAGTCAAGGTGTGGATTGGTTCCAGATGGGGAGCGAAGGTGCCATCGTCTGAATTCGAACCAAAAAGCTACGTGTTGAGCCCTGCTGAAGGGATCATCTTCCTCCCTGCTCCTGCTGCTTCCAAGCAGGAGGCGATGCCGAAAATGAGAGTGTGTGATGCAAAGGTAAAAGGAGAAAGCCTCAGGCTCTGCTCTCCTGCCTTTTTCTCCTGTTCTCTTTTTCTCCTCTCTCCTTCTCCCCAGGGTCCCAGACTTGCTTTGCAAGACCAAAACGGGGTGTTGGGGTCCTTCTTCTGCTCTCAGCCTTTGTGGGGACCTCCCTGGTCATTTCCAAAAAAAAAAGCCAAAAAATTCAAACCACAAGATGGAAATCCTGCTGCCCAGAGGAAAATGGCTTATGTGAGGCGTAAAGCCCCTTTAGCTCTTGCGGTGGGTTTGGGTCCGAGGTGACGGGGAGCAGGGGAGGGAAAAGCCCCTGAGGGGATGGAAAGGGTTTGGGAAACCCAGGTGGGGGGCAGATCCATCCAGAGTAACTCCTGGGGTATTGACTACTGGGACACGGAGGTGGGGAGAAGAAAGGAGAGTAATGGCCCTGGATTTCCCCCAGATGTGTGGCGGGCCCACATGATTGATGGCATCTGTCTTCTGCTTTATTAAACTTGTGCAGCCATGTTCAGCCAGGGATTTGCAAGCGGCTTAATGAGTATTAGGGAGGAATCTCCTGGCAGGACGGGGAGATTTCAGGGGTTTGCCGAGCCACTGGCAGGAAATGTCCCGCACGGTGCAGTGTGTCCTGCGGGACATGGGTTGGGACACTGGGAGGGGTGATGCCTGCAGGGATGCACTGCTGGAGGTCGGTACCTTGCCCTGCACCAACAGGACACGGGTTCTACAGGTCTGGAGGTGGGTGATGGTGAAGGGAACCAGCACCAGCCTGGGAGGAAGGTTGGTGATGTCTGGGGAAAACACACTTTTGCGCACAAACGGGCCAAGACATCGGCAGGAATCAATGAGAACAGTCTTCCTTCGTTGTCAGGGTCCTAAACCCAAACCTGGAGCTCAGACAGGAACATCCCAAGTGATAGTTCACTGGTGTGTTTGGGGACAAGCTGGTGTGAGAGTCTCTCTTCTGTGGTGCTCAAAAAGCATTTTGAGATGAATTAACCCAGAAGGTGAGGTCTCTCCTGGTCTCTTCTGCCAGGTCAGACCCTCTTGTGCACAGACTTTGCCTCCTCTTTCCCCTTTGAGGGGAGATTTCAGAGTGCCAAGACTTCACCTCATATCTCTGCTTCTCCAGTTAGAGTAGATGTACGTACATATGTGTGCATGAGTCTACAGATATATATATATATATAATATTTGTGTGTATTTCTGTGGGTAAGACTGATATAGAGCCTTTCATCTACAAATGAAAAGCTTGTGAAATATGAAAGTTTCTCAGCTGTGGAGGAACACGGTGCCCTCCCCACGTCTCCTTAAACCTGAAAAATCACTCCAGGATATTTCTGAGCGGATTCTCTATCCATATTACATGAACCACACTGTGAGGCAGCACCTGCACGGGGCATCGTTGCTGAGCTAGTGCGAGGCCAAAGAAAAACCTTCCCTTTTCTCTGCCCTGAGCACTCAAAGTACAACGTTCCTCCCTCTTCTGCCAGACCCCGCCACCTTCCAGGTGACACTCCCTTCATTCAGTTATTGTGAACCTTTTCTGCATCACCTCCTGTAAATACCCGCCCACCATGGCTCGGGGATGCTCCTCTCTCCCAAGCAGGGCCAAATTCACTCCCCAGAGCTTTTTTTAATTTTTTTTTCAATGGAAAACACCCCTGGACTTGATACTGCAGTATGAAACGGTTTGGTTTCTCCTCTGCCAGTCTTTCTCCTTTAATCCCTTACCTACGTCACTCCCCGGCTCCATCCACACCCTCTCCACCCTGGGCACGTCACCATCACAAGTCTCTGCACAAACTCAGGCCCTCTGACGCACAAACAGCATTTGGAAATGAAATCAGTTTGGTTTCTTTCTCTTCAAATCCTCATTTGGACTGGTTGGGGTTTGCTTTTTCTGTTGTTGTTTAAAACCTTGTTGTTTCTACCTTGGCCACAGCAGCCGGACACTCGGTTCAGTGTTTTAAAAGAAATCTGTGAGTCGTGGGTACCTATTCTGCAGTGTTAAAGTGTTTCCAAAGAACTTTTAAAAATATAAAGGAAAGGGTTTTCAGGAGGAAACCAGCCCAGAGCAGCGGGATCCCCATGTCGGGGCTGGTCGGGGAGTCACGGGGAGGCGATTCCCTCCTCCATGGCCAGACCCCAAGGAAACCAACCCCAAGCTCCAGCCCATCCCGGCTCGGGAACGTGCCCTCTGGCCTCCCATCCCTCCTTCCTCCCTGCGGCCTCCACGCTCCCTCCTTCCCCTGGAGCCTCCCCCTCCCTGCCTCCTCTCCAGCTTGCTTGTTTTTCTTATTTTAATTTTTTTTTCTTTTTTTTTTTTGTGCCTCTCTTTGTCAGAATTAGTCAGGGCTGAACTGCCTCCACTCCCCAAGGAGACCCTATTTCACCCTGCCTAAAGTTCACCGCCTTGTCAAACCGAGCTAATCTCCTGCCGGGGAAGGAAAAAGGCTCATTTCAAACTGCTGCACATTCGGGGAGCGGCTGGGGGAGGAGGAGGTCTTCCTGGCTCCAGCCTGAAAAGACCCCGGACAATAATACCCTTTTTGTTCTAGGACAGTGGGAGGGGGCTCGGCGGTAGGAATGAAAGATGGGGGATATTAAAGGAGCAGGTGAAAGACATGCGTCTTCAGCAGTCACAGATAAGAGCCGACCCCCTTCTAATCTGACTGAAGCTTATTATCTTACTGCCACAGTCATTACTATTAATATTAAATACAAAAAAAAAAAGAAAAAGAAAACTGCGTGAGACAACAACCTTAAAGAGGCTGCTTTAAAGCATCAGCAGACGCGGAGGTAAAGCCGGTGCCTTGGCCAGATTCGCAACCGGGGTAAAGGGGGATGCTCTGGTGGAGGAGTTTGTCTGGCTGCAAATCATCCCTTTGGGCCAAAACATTAGATACAAGAAAACTATCAGAGCCAGGGGGTCTGTTCTTTACTTTTTCTTAACAGCAAGCAGCAAAATTGGGGTTTCTTGGCATATGTCGGGGAGGGGGGGATAGGTGAAGTAGCCAGGGAGCTGGGGTACATCCTGCTTGGGATCTCTGGGGGGGATTTCCTGGATGAGATGAGATGAGATGAGGCGGCTGGTGTTGGTGGCTTTTTCCCCAGCTGAGATGGTTTCTAAGGGAGGGCAGAGGGGAGGGAGCGGTGTGTCTGCACAGCCTGGCACTGAGTGGCACAGCGGAGGGAAAGGGGGCATCCAGGAAAAACTGGGCATGTGGAAAAACTCACTCCCCCTTTTCCCCCAGCTCCATGAACCTTCTGCTCACCCAGCATCTCTGGGCTCAGCCAAGGGCTGCTGACCCCTTGCCGTGTCACCAGGCTGCCGGGGAACAAGGTGGCCTCAAGCCCACCATGAAGCACCAGCGACAGGGTCTCAAGAGTGTGTGTCCCCCAGCCCCATCCCTGCCACAGGTGGCCTTGGGAAAAGGGCTTGGCAGCTCTTTGTCCCCCTTTCCCCCTCTGCAAAGATTTCCTTTGTTCCAATTAGTCCGTAGGCTCTCCAGGGCAGGGGGGGAACCTCCCGGAGCCTGTTTGCTCAGCCTTCGCCCCAGCAGCCCCGCGCTGGCTCTGTAAATACCAGCCCAGCAGCGCAGGCAGCAACCGGGAGGCTCTGGAGGTCCCGCTCCCACCGGGAATCCTGGCTGAGCAGGAGGAGAAGTGGGTCCCCTCCCAGACGGGAGAGAGGAGCTTCCCAGCAGAGCAGGGGGGATTCTTTTTGCTGGAACTTGGCAGACTTTGTTTCTGGACTCCGATGCGTTTTGTGCATGGATTTGGGAACTGGGCTATTTATCCCATGTGTTGGGGGGGGTAGTAAATATCAACTGAGCATCCCTTTTGCACCAATCCAAGGAACCCTGCTCCCAGCCTGGCTCGGGGGTGCTCCTTTCTCCCAGACAGGGCCAAATTTACTCCCCAGAGCTTTGTTTTTTCTTTTTTCAATGGAAGAAACCCCTGGACTTGATACCACACCAGGAAAAGGATCATCAAAGCCTGATTCAGGGATGCTCCTCTCTCCCAAGCAGGGCCAAATTCACTCCCCAGAGCTTCCAAAAATGCACAGCTCCTCCTGCCAAAACCCTGGCAGGGAAACCAGGAGCCGGGAATGAGGGAAGTTGTGGGTGGGTGGGAGTGGGGGTCTTTGTGCCGGAGCACGAGCAGGCGGCGTGGCTGCCGAGGAGGGATGTTTGCTCTCCCCGCTGACCTCTCCCATCCACCCCTGCCCTCCCTCAACAGCTCCGGGGATGGACGGTGGCTCCTGCCAGATGTGGGGGGTGTTTCCCTGCCGAAAAAGCTGCAGGGGGTCCTTTGCTGCCCCCGGGAAGGGATTCTGATGGCCAGGCAGCAGCACCGCAGCTCACAGTGCTTGCTGGACTTGGTATCATTTATTAACCACGCTGGGGCAGGAGGGACTGAGGGAGGAGAAAGATTTCAGGAAGGTTTTTACATGCTGATCTGGGGAGCTGGGGGCCAGAACCCCCCACCGCTATATCCTCGGGCTATATCCTCCCCTCACTGAGGATTCTGAGCTCCTGGCGTGGCTGTGCCCCTGGAGAAATGCATCCTGCTCCATCCTAGTAAAGGACCAGCATGGCCAGACCCTCCATCAGAGGGTCTGATCCTGAATCCCACCAACCTCACTGCAGCAAAAGGGTCTGTGAAAGGCCGTCCAGAGCTCTTTCCCCTCTGGCTGCACCTGCACCAGTTTGGCAGAGCCGGGTGCTGCCTCCGGCAGCTTTTCCCAGGGCACGGGGGCTGCCCGGGGCGGTGGGAGAGCTCCCGCCCGGGCCAAGCACCCAGGAGGAATGTTTGCAGCGGCCTCCTTCCTCTTACAGTAAACATGAACGGCTGACCCCGCGGCGACATGCTCGGGTGGAAATAGTCTGTCTGTGCACTGGAGAGCCGTGGGAATGCAGCGGGGATTGCGTCACGCCGGGGACACGGCGGTGGCCTCGGGGACCACGGGCGCAGCCGTGGCCTCTGCCAGACAGGGCTTGGGGGGGTTCTCTGGTCTGGGCATGCCCTGGGAGGCAAACACGTGTGAGCCACCAGACCCTGTCTTTTAATGAGGAAAAGATAAAGTGATTATTTATTATCAGCTGAATTTACAGTTGCTCGGCTCGTGGCAGGGTGCTGAGATGCCTTAGCTAAGTGATATTGAAATATCATCTACAGCTGGCAGAACTGGGCAGGGTATGGAAGGGAACTGGTTTTGCACAGTGATGTGGCTCTCCTGGCTCCAGCTAAGGCAAGCTTCTGGAAAGAGAGGGGGGAAATCCCTGATGGGAAAGAGCTCAAAGCCTTGTGAGAGTTTGCTGGGATGGAGAAGCAAAATGGGAAATGCTTGGTCTTTCCCAACTACCGGGCAGGTCCAGAGAGCAACACATCAGAGCTCCTTTCCCTTACACTTTGATATTTTTTAGTGGGTTTTAAGAGGGCTGTTCCAGGAGCCCAAAGGCCTCTGAGCAGTTTTTGCCCTTTGCACCTGAAGCAGATGGCCGTAGCTGTGCTCTGAGGAGGCAGGTGACATGCAGGGGGTGACACTTTGGTGGCATGACCAACCCCACAGACCAAGGGAAACCGAGTCACACCGACCGGCACAGCCTGATTTACCTCCCGCTGGGGTCCAGAAATAAGAAGTGGGGACTGAACTCCGGGTGTGGGAGGGAGCCCACAGTTTGCCACAATAGAGACACCTCCAAAAAGGAAAGATCTGGCTGTTGCCACTTGTAGCTCCCATTTCAAGCAGCTGAACTCACATTTCTTTGCTGTCCTATGGATAGAGAAAAGTTATCGTTATCATAAAGGACTGGATATCTCTGGACGCTGGCTCTGCATCCAGCACATCTGCTCCAAAAGGGCACGGGGGGAGCCCATGGTTCTTATTCTTCCAGCCATGGAAGGGTGACTTGTTGCTTCATTTCAGACCTGTGCTTGTTTTCATAGAATTAGTCTGTTGAACCAGGCACGGAGGCCGTAACAACATCACACATACCGGCAATTTTCCACTCCTGTTTTTCAAAGCTAGGTACATTTTTTCAAATTATTTTTTTATATATTTTTTTTTTTCTCTAGACAGCCTGAATGTGCTGTTCCTTATCTAATCTTGTATTGATGTGTCTGTTAGACAAGGTATGCAGCCTGTGTCACTGCTGAATACCGGCATTCAGGACCAGCAAGCTGCTCTGGATAAGCTATTAATATTTTCGCATTTCACACCCCACAAGGCTTTTTCTTTGCAGATCTTAAAGCACTCACTTAGTTGGTTACTTCATTATTCTTCCAGTTTATAAAACAGTAATAAGGAGTGTCTATAGAGACAAGCCAGCCTTTGACACACACATGAAACCACATCAAGTGAGGGAAAGGATGGTGATACCTTGCATATAACAATGGCAGAGAACCCGACAGCCCCCGAAATAAACCGAATTCCCCAGCTGCTCTGAGCCCTGCCTGATAATGTTCAGCTCGAAACAGACTGGACACCCTGCAGTTCCTGAGATGTGGGCTATTTTGGTCTTAACAAATATTAATTAAGCCTCTGAGGATGGATATTTGTTGTATCTTTTGCTCTTGACACAACAAAAATAATCTGAAGAAGCTACAAGAGCAGACAAATAACTGTGTTTACTAAATATGTGCAAGTACCCTGGCCCGGCTGGATCCCCAGGGGGGTTTTACCCTCCTCTCCTCCTGCAAAGGCTGTGCCTGGCAAAATCCTGTCCTAAGGAAGGAGACAGCCCAGTTTCCAACACAAACTGAGTTTTGCTCCTTCACTTTAGTAAAACATTGGGCTGAGACAAACCTGGCTACTTTCTGGGAGCCCCAAAGCCACTTTGGGCAACGCAGCTTCAGCGGCTGATGGTTTTTCCAACTGGAGAGCCTGAATTTGGGCTCACAAATCCCTGTTTAAGCAGCTGAAGAAGAATCCTCCGGAGCCTGTAGCTCCTGGGGAGAGGGAGCTGTGCTGCGGTTGATGCTGCGGTTGTCGTTATCATCACCAGCCCCTGAACAGGGTGTCGGGTACTTTATAGCTGGTTGGAAGGAAGAGTCTCTTCTCCGAGGACAGCAAAATCTGCCTCTGTAATTAATTGTAGGAGCTGTGGGCGTGGAGGAGAGCAGGCAGACATATGTACGTACTCAGATTTGCACCGCAGTAGGTCAGGGAATGGGGTTTTTCTCTCCTGAAAACTTGTGTTTTGGGGGTTTTTTTTAGGGGAGAAGGTGAATCAGAGCCAGTGCTACCCCAAAACCTGGCAGTGGGAGGAGAACCAGCGGGGACACGCGCCCGGAGCCACATCTCCCAATTCCCCAGGGTGGCCAATGCCTTTTTGCAAGGGAAGGGGGGACCTTGGCTCTGGTCTGATTTAGTTTTCAATTAAAAGCCAAGTGATTCCTAGGGAAAAAGGCACATTTCACCCACAGAAGCCCTCACCACCCATCAGTATGGGGGAAAACTGATTTTCCATCAAAAACCCCACTCCCAGGTGGTTTCTAGCTGAGAGCAGGTTTATACACACATCCTTCATGGACCATGCAAACTGCTCAGAGCAAACTCTTCCACCCTGAGAGGGGCTGCTCCAGGCACCCCCATCTGGGTTTGGGCAGCTCAGCCAGTTCCCTGACTTTGGGGTAACTAGGGAGCCACAAATCCTCTCGGTTTTCCCACCTGGACCCACTCCAGGCACTGAAACCCATGGGGTTTGTGTGTGTCTGGGTGGAAACAGGGGGTCAGGATTCTGCAGGTTTGCCCCCATGTCTGTGGGCACAGGCAGCCACTGGGTTTGTCTCTAAGGGCTGTGCCACCAGATTTTCTAACCCATGCTAGCAAAAACAAAAGGCCAAAAAAAAGCAGGAGGGGGCAGGGAAGGTGGAATTAATAAAAGAAGGGGATTAAAAAAAGAACGGAGGAGAAAGTTTTATGAAAAAGAGAGAAAAGGAGAAGTAGCTTCACAAAGTGACACTTAATTCAAAGCTTTTACTTTGGCTTTTCCACCTCGGAAGCATGAAAGCAGCTAAATTAGCAAAACAGAAGTAAACTGTTGACTGCTTCATTGCAGGATTAAGTGTGATAAATGGAGGTTTTGTTCAGCCTCTGTCCAGATGTTGTGTCTACGCTGGGTGTTTTTTTTTTCTTTTTTTTTTCCTTCTTCTTCTTCTTTTTTTTTTTTTTACATTCTTGGCCTAAGGCCCATATATATTTTGGATACTGCAGGGAGTATATAATATCATTGGAAAATGATGTGGTCTGGTAACCTTTTAAATAACATTTCCTCCCTCCTCTCTTTTCTAATAGTTTGTTTTTCTTTCCATGTTTTCCTTTTATTGGGGGGGGGGATTTTTTTTGGAAATTAATGAGGCCAAAGTTTTAAAACAAACAAAACAAACAACCCCCCAAACCAACCAAAGCAAAAAAACACACTATTTCCCTCCCCATTTAGAAGGGAGGAAAAAGAGTTAAGGGACTTGTAAGGGCGCAGGCTAAGGATGTGTTTGGGACTTTTTTTTTTTCCTGTCTAGAAAACCTTCCTGATTATTTTTTAACATTCCCAGTGCACTTGGCCCAGGAGCCGGGCTGGGTTTGGGACAGCAATTTCAGTTCCTCTCTCTGTTTGTGTTGTCAGAGCCCCCCGACCCCAAAAGTGTATTTTGGTTTTAGCCTCGCATTTCATCCGTCGGAAGTACCTGTCGCTCCTGGAAGAGCTGGACGGAGGTGGCCGATGACCAGCCTTTCCTGAATCCCAAAGAACAGCATCATCCACCAGGAATTCAGACCTCTTAATTTCAAGCCAAGCGAGCCAGGGGACAGTGGCAAGGGCAGTGCCCGCCGGGCTGCGGTAGCAAAGGGGACCAAGTTGCCAACCCCTTCCCCAAGGCTGGGTAGTGTTCCCTGGGATTTTAGCATCCCCCAAAAAGTAGCAAAGCCATATTTTTGCCTCCCCACCACGCTGTGTGCTCTGCAAAGCGGCCGGGTGATGCCCAGAGCCCCTTTACCCCAACACCGTGATGCTCTGATGGGGACAGCTCTTCAGCTCCACACTCCCCTCTTGCCTCCCATGCTCCCTGTGGGGCTCCCGGGTGTTTTTTGTTTTGTTTTGTGGTTTTTTTCCAGACTCCACCTTAAAATCCCATCTCGGGATCGGCTGTGCCTCCCTTGGCTCAGGCTGGCTTCGGGAGAGGAGCCCGGCCCAGGCTAAAATTGTGCTGTTGACTCAGCCGCTGGCAGCGGCCGGGCGGCCGGCACACCACTTCAAGGCAGTTAAAAGAGCATTCGGGGTCTCACCCCAAGGAAGAAGGACCAGGAGGGTTTAACCCTGCGAGGACAGAGCTCTGCAACCCTGGGGGTGAAGACTTTTCCCTTGTGGAGATGGAGGAACAGCAAGGATGGTGTACCAAAACGGGTTGGTTTAACCCATTTCTAGCAGAAGCATGGGGAGTTAGGGCAGGAGAAAACAAGGGTGTTCACCACCCAAATGTGGCTTTTGGGGGTTTTCCCCCTGGAGTAGCATCTGGGTGTCAGCACCTACATCATTTTGGAGATTTTAACAGCTCTTATGACTTCCCACTGCCAAAGCAAGGTGAAGGGCAGCCCCCCCATCTCCATCCAGCTCAGAGCTGGGGCTGTTGGGACTGTCAACATCTGGGAAGGGATGGGGAAGCATCCATGAGGATGGCCACCATGGAAAACCACCATGGCTCTCACCAGCTGCCTCAGTCAAAGCCCAGAGGCCAGGTAAACCCCTTCCCATGGCAAAACCAGCATTGCCTGGCCATCCAGAGCTGTAACGGGACAAATTGCCCCCTGTCCTTGTGTGGTTTGTTTTTGCCAGGGTGACGTTAAACAAACTGAACTCGGGGAGAAAAAAAAAAAAAGAAAAAAGAAAGAAAAAAAAAAAGGTGAGAATTTCAGCAGATAAAAACGCAAAGCGGCAGCCCGTTCGCAGCAGTAAACACCTTGGAAAGTCGCTCTCAATTTTTCTCCCCACCACCACCTCCCTGCCTCCCCTCCTTCTCCCTCTCCTTCCCTCTCTTAAGGTAGCAGCGTGGGAGCTTTGCCAAAACATTGCGGTCCCGTGGGGAAGCTTTCCTCTCACTGAAAGAGCCCTTGCGCCTGCCAGCCCAATTAAAACAACGTGAAAGGAAAGCAGCATCTGGAATTGCGCTGCCTCTCACAGCCAAGTCACAATTGTTTAGTCTGAAAGTCGTTTCAGGGAGAGCGGGGCTGGCTGGCTGAGCAGTGGCCCCCACATCTGGATTTGCGGCTAGACAGCCTCTTTGGCTGCAGTCCTGTGTGCATGTGCATTTTTAACTTTAGGATATGCTGACAAGTTAAGAAGTCAGAAAGTCAGTCACAGCAACAGCCTCCGCGGCCCCTTCCTCCCTCCCTCCGCCCCTTTCTAACACACACACGCAGTTGCCTAAATACAATTTTCTGACATCCTTTCATCTGGAGAGAGTTTCTTCCCCTTTCCAGCCTGCAGCCCGGGTCCCCGATGAGTTATTTGAGCTGAGCCAACACATGCGAACAAAAAGTCTTCTCTTCGGTCGATGCTCAAGGGCCCGTCTGTGCTACCCGCCTTTCGCCGGCAGCGGGGCTCCCTCCTGCTCCGTGCGGGGACCCTCGTGGCCAAATTTGGGGGGAGGTGGGGACACAGGCTGCTCATCGCCGGCCGTGGAGATGTGGATTTGGGGGCCGGGGTTGGGTTTGGGGTCGTGCTGCCCGTCGGGGTTGTGCGAAAAAACCAGCTACCGATCCCAAGCAGCGCCGTGGGAGCGATTCCAAGTCAGGCTCGCCAGGTTTGGGTCCAACTTTTTTGCCTGCCTTTATTTTTTTGCCTCCAAAGCCCTGGCTGGGGCTGAGATGTTGAGGGGTGGTTGGTCATTCTTATGGCAGGCAGGATGCCCCCCAAAAATGGAATGGGAAGGGCAAATCTGGGCTTTTATAGACACAGCTGAAGAAAAGTCCCTGACAATGCTGCTGTTACCAGCTGGTGTTTGTTCATACAGTGCCTAGAAACACCCTGAGCCCCCACCAGTGTGGGTTTGTCTTCCCAGGAGCCAGGGCCAGCAGCAAAGAGAGTGGAGATGGCCCAGGAGCTGATGCTCAGGTGGCACCACAGCAGCCACCATGCTAGCATGGTCCAGCCACTGTGATAAACATCAAAATGCTGCTGGGAGAACTCATCGGGATGGGCACAATGTCCCATTCTCCTGTAGGACCAACACAGCAGTGAGAGGCTTCAGAAAAAGCACTTTTTATAATCACGGAATCACAGAATGATATGGGGCTGGAAGGGATGTCCAGAGACCATCCAGTCCAACCCCCTCCAGAGCTGGTCCACCCAGAGAAGGTCCCACAGAAACGTGTCCAGGCAGGTTTGGAATGTCTCCAGATGTGTGTCGATCAGATCCCCCCTCAGCCTTCTCTTTTCCAGACTAAAAGCCTCAAGTCCCTCAACCTTTCCTTGTAGGAGAGATGCTCCAGCCCCCTCATCATCTTTGTAGCCCTTTGCTGTCCCCTCTCCAGACGTTGCCTGTCCTTCCTGAACTGGGGAGCCCAGAACTGAACCCAGGACTCCAGGGCAGAGCAAAGGGAGGGGATGACCTCTCTGCACCTGCTGGCCATGCTCTTCGTGATGTCCCCCAGGATGGCAGGATTCCCCTCCAAGCTTCCAGACATCGATCCAGCCAAGACAGCAGCACCTTGCCTGGCTCCCGTTTGTGTCCCTCCCTCTGCCCAGCTGCGTTTTGCCATGTTCATCTGTGTCAGAGCCATAAAAAGGTGATAAAATAAGGGAAAGTTTCCATTTGAAGGGAGGTGGCTGTTACGGGCTGGGGGCCCCTGCTGCCACCTGGACCCTGGCTGGGCTCTGCTCTCAGACCTGCACCGGCTGCACAGAGTTTGCTCTGCTCTGCAGACACGAATTTGCAAAAGTGGCTACTGATTTGGGGGGCTGAGCACAGCCAAGGATCCCGAGCACCAGACTGGGATCACAGATCACATGGAGAAACACCTACCCACCCCGTTAAAGCAAATGCCATAAATCCAGGGTCTGAAAAGCTAGTGGGGGGAATACTCCAAGCTTTTCCCAAGCACAGGAAAAAGTCCAGGACTGGGCAGCTTTTTGTGCTTTCATAGAATCATAGAAACATAGAATGGTCAGAGTTGGAAGGGACCTTCAAGATCATCCAGTTCCAAGCCCTCTGCCCTGGGTAGTGACACCTCCCACCGGAGCAGGTTGCTCCAAGCCCCATCCAGCCTGGCCTTGAATCCCTCCAGGGACGGGGCAGCCACAACTTCTCTGGGCAACCTGTTCCAGTGCCTCACCACCCTCACAGCAAAGAATTTCTTCCTAATATCTGATCTAAATCTCCCCTCTTTGAGTTTAAAACCATTACCCCTTGTCCTATCACTATACCTCCCGACAAGTTTTCCCCTTGATTTTCATCTAGAGTTGAGCTTACTCCGTCCCTCACGCCGGCATCAGGGCTGTGCTCAGCCTGGGTTAACCAGCAGCTAGAGACGGGGCTATGGGGAGGACTGGGGGTGTCCCAGGGAAGGGTTTGATTGAACTGAGCCACCCTGGAATTGGGGTGAGCTGTGAGATTGCAGCAGGGGGCTGCATTCCCGGTTGCCCTTCGGCTGCCTCTTCCATCAGCGTCTCTCCGGCTGCCCCGGAGTCTGCAGGAGCATCGCTACCAAACTGGTTTAGCAGCTCTGGAGGGCGAGTTCTGTTGTTTCGAAAGGCTCCCAAATACATGTTGTTCACAAAGCTCTCCTGTATAAATAAATACCAGCATTTCTCTCCTGACCTTTGCTCTTTTGCCGGGTTTCTCCTAAATGCAGAGCATACCAAACCGCCTTTTTGGCCCCGGAGAAACCCACATCACCCGCTCTCCTCCGTCTCTGTGTTCAGGGAGACATCTGGGAAGTGTCTTCTCCATCCTCCTCCCACCCAGCAGCCTCGGACCTCGCTGGAGACCCAGAAGCATCTGAGTTTCTCCTGCCTTGAGCTGAGGGGCCGGAGGAGGGATGGAAAAGCAGCCCCATCAATGCCAGTATTCACAAATCCCATGTGATGCCTCCAGCTTATTCCAAGACGGGTTTAAAACCCCATGTCATGACACTGTAATGGGAGTCCCCAATAAATATCTGGGGGTTTTCTTTATTTGCCTTCTGCTCTCCAGACCTGCTGGGGTAGTGAGGTCCTATCTCCCAGTGCGGCTGGGTGGCCGGAGCTTTTGCAATTTTATCAGGAGCCTTGTGGCAGCCGGTGTTTACTCTGAAACCTGTCCTGTGGCTTTGGTCACACCGGCTTGCCGAAACCCTGGGAGATCCAGGGAGGCCAGAAGAGCCACGGGGCGGGGGGAAATTCAGCTAGCAATAAAAAAAATAGAACCTTTAGGAGCTTAGACCTGATTGTAACCTTCCCCTTGCAGGGCTTGCATCCTGAGTTGCTGATTTTTGGCAACACAAGACCCTCATCCTCTGCTTTTAAGGCAGAGTCCCTGAGGATGTTGGATGACAGAGCATCGCCTGCTCCAGCTCCGAGCTTTTGCCCACCCTGAGGTTGTTCTTGCTGTCGGAAAGCTGTGCCTGCTATCGATAACTCCCTGATTGATGGCTGGGTAAACTCGCCTTGTTTACCAACGTGGGTGTCATACTGACAACAAACAGGTCTCTACCTGAGTGTGTCATAAGCGAGGGAGGAGGGTAAATAAGAAATGACACGTAATGCTGCAAAGCCCTGGGCTGTTGGAAACCAGGGAGCAGATTCCTCCTCTGCGTGGCAGGCTGTGGCAGGAGCAAATCGAAGGCTCGGTCACCTCCTTGGAAAACACTGGGGGGAAAAGCATAAACTGGTTGAAAAAAAAGGAGAAGGAATGTTGTACCCTGCTGTTAGATTGCAGGGTCTTTGGGACAGGGACTCTCTTTTATTCAGAGTTTGCCCAGCTCACAGGGGCATCGTGGCAGGGCTGTTGAGACAGCTCTGTGGGGCACAGCATCTTCTGCATCCCCCCCCTCCCTTGCTGTAGCTGCTGTCACAGACACTGAGCAGTGGCCAAGGTCCCCCTTGTACCTCCTTGTCCTGCCTCGCTGTGTCCTCTCCCACATTACATCCAACAAATGGTAATTTCAGCTTGGCCAGAATCTTCTCATGACCTTGCTGTGGGGTGCCAGGCAAACCCACAGCTCTGGTGAAATTAGCTCGGGTTTCCCCAGGAATCCCATCAGAAAAAGCCTCACCAAAGTGGCTGCCCTGGGTATCCCTGGGTACAAGGTGAGAACATAAACTGCCCATTCTCCTGCCAGGCTGCCAGCTCTGCTTCCACCCTTCCCAAGCATCTCCAAGCACATCCCACTGCATCCAGCCTTCCTGCTCCAACCCTTCCCAATGGCAGGACCCCAGGGGACATCCCTATGCTCCCTGCCACCATCCTCCCTACACTAATGCACTCTTCAGTTGCTTGCAGAGGGGGTAGAAGGGTCCCAGGGGGTCCCAGGCATGAAACTGCTCCTGGGCTAATCCCTGGAGACACTGCCGGGTCTCAGGAGGCCTTGGCTCTGCCCATCTCAGACCACCTTGACAAATCCTCCCAACTGGGGTGAGAACCTTTGGGTTTGGTAAAAACCTGGAGCAATCGCTGGGAAGCCGTGGGTGAGACTGAAAAGACCCTGGTTAAAATCAAGGTGTGATTTCTAAGAACTCTGGGCAAATGCTCTTCCCACTGGATGGTTCAGCTCCTCCAAAAGCTCTCCCAATCTGTTTGGAAGCTCCTTCTTATGTCAGAGTCAGAAGCACTCGAAGCAGGACCATCTAGTATTTAAACTCAGGTCCAGTTCCTCACATTCGCTTCCCAAGTGTCCTTGAGCACATCATTTCCCCCGCCTCAGTTTCCCCATCTGTGAAATGGGGCTGAAAATGCACTAAGAGGGTATGAAATGCCTTCAGATGATACTGACATCCTCATCCTCGCTGCTCTGGCAGCAACTCTGATGTCTCTTGGGTTTGGGGTTTTTTTTGCCAGTGATTTAATGAATCCTGCTCCGCCAACCCATTGGTGTGATGGCAGCGTGCCCCCACAGAGGTGCTGAGCTCTCCGTGGCAGGTGCTGCTGAGAACTGCTGGAAATCTCTAATCTCAGGGAGCCCCACACCCATTGCAGGGATGAAAAATTTCATGGGAATAAGGTACGCCAAGGGATAACAGGGTGGGACTCTGGAGCCACAGACTGGAGATACCGAGGGGGACGCTAATAAGGAAGAAACTTTTCATTCACTCTTCCCTGCCCGGTCCCCTCCACCCTGTGCCACACACACACACACACACACAGACACACACACAGACACACAGAGTTTCTGGGTTTATTTTCTATTTTCTCTCGTAAAGATTTGTGTCCGTGCTGCTCTCATATCAAAGCCAGCAGTGGCCCCTAGGATAAACATGCGGTCAGAAGACAGAAAACTCCAGGCTAAAACACTATTCGTTTCACCCATAGCAGCATAAACTGAGAGGCTTTTAAGAAGGGTGAATGGTTTTCAGTAAATCTCTCATATCAGCAGAAACCTTTGAAAGAGTTTGTTTAAAGGCTGTGGAGATAAACAGCCCAGCCAAGTGTTTGTTTAAGATGTATGTACTCTGTGTCGACTGGTAGGCTGGTATTTATATCAAGGGGGGGGAGTGGAAGGAAAGAAGGGCTGGGATCTTTTTGACCCTTTGCTGGCTGTGGTTGCATGAACTGGGGTGTTTTGAGAGCCTGGGGGGTGGGTTGGGGGTCTGTGCCTGGTGTCACGCAGGACTTTGGGCTGTGGTTGGGGACAAAGCCAGGTGGGGGGACTGGGAGGGGGAAAGTTGAGGGCTTTGGGTGAGAGTCAGCATTTCTCTGCCGTGCAGAAGGTCCTGGCTGCGATGGCCGTGCCAGGCACGGGGTAGATAAATGTCTGGTGAGGGATTCCCCTGCCTCGGACAGCCTGGAAGCTTAAATAAGCCTGATGGAGGGAAGGGGAGGGAGGGAGGGAGGGAGGATGCACAGCCCTGGAAGCAGAGTGATGATGCTCAACCCTACAACACTGTGGGGATCTCACAGGAGCTCAAAGTCATGGCCCGAGCCCCTCATCGTGCCTTCAGCTTGTGAGCTTGTGGTTGAAAGCAGACTTCCAGCAGCTGGGCAAAAGGCAAGTGGAATGAAGGCTGTATTTCAAGTGGCATTGGCTGGAGGTGGGTCACAACCCGCTGGCATGTCCCAGCCACCAGGATCCCAGGGATGGGTCCATCCTAGAAGAGCTAATGGGACAGGGGGCTCTTGTACCATCCCAGAGGAGCAGCAACACCGGGATGGGGAGGTGCCTTCCTCACTTCTTGTTTTTAATCATTGCTGGCCCCATTAGGTCCAAGATCTAGATTTGCCTGGTCCCGGCCACGTACACATCCAAGCCACCTCTCACACCATGCTGGGGACCCTCCTGCACCCCTGCAGGATTTGAGAGGGTCAGTCTACCCTCACCCAACTGGCAGAGAACTCCAGCAAAGATAGGAAAGCAGAGACGTTCCTGGCCACAAGCTGGTTCTGTCACCTTCCCTTTCAGACCTGCTCCTGTAAATCATCCAGGTGGATTTTTTTTACATACCACCCCCCCTAAACTAAACAAATCGTGGATGCTTTAGCAGCCCGTCTCTGGGAAGGAGGTACAATCAGGAGGGACTTGCTCTAGATTTACCCTTGTATAACAAGAAGCAGAATCTGGCCTGTTTCCTGGGCTGGGAGGGTATGAGACACCCATCAGCTGAGCTGGGCACGTGAAGAACACTTATAGCATCTCCCCTTGTCCTGAGGGACCCCAAGAACACATACAAATCTTCCAGGCGTACTCAGTGCTCCTTCTACCACTTCTAGGGCAGGTCTTGGGGTCAGGATTGGAGCGTCCTACACACCTGCTGGACCTGGGAAGTGAAGGGAAAAGGCTGCAAACAGCTGGCTCTCTCAGGTGGAAATCAAAGGCTGAGAGCTAAGTCCCCAGCTTGTTTAAATCAGCATCTTAACAGAGGTGCCAGTGGAGCAGCACCAATTTACACTGGCTGATTGGACCCAGGGTGTTTTGAAATCCAGCCAATGCTTGCAGCTTCCACCACGGGCAGCCCAAGGGCACCTGGATAAAAGGGGCTCAGCCCTAGGGTTGTGCTTCCCCAGGATGATGGAGCCTTCCTCCCTGCTGTAGTGTTTTCACCCTCCAGGGCAGTGTGTTGGCACTGTAGTCCATAACTCCAGGTATGGTGGATAGGGTTCACCTGTGCATCACAGGATCTTGGGAGCAATCTGGCAGGTGAGTCTTGACTTAGGCAGCAAGTCCATGAAGCTGTGGATGGGGCTGAAAATTGGTGTGATAATTGTCTGTGGTGTTTTATAGCCAGGAGAACATACAGACTGCTCCCCTGACCTGCAGAGCTTTGGGTATTCAAGTTGCTGGGGCACCATTACCTTTCAGGCATCCCATAGATTCATAATCAGTGCAATTCCTGCAGTTTAAAAAGCAAATTCTGTCCACAAATAAAAGAGAAACTTTTATTAATTAGCATGAACTGGAGTTTGGAAGGAAAAAAGCCTTCAGCTGACTGAGGGTTTTGTTTACAGAAAATCAGATGATCCTGTTTTGAGCTTTTAAAACTGTTGTCATATTTTTAAGTGTTAGAGGTACTAGATGTTCTCCAAACAAATCTGTTGTTCTCCTCTACCACCACTTCTGGACTGCGCAAATGAGGTGCTATCAGGCTCCTCCTGTTTCCTTATTTCCACTCTGAAACACGGCTGAAGCTGACCTGCTTTTGAAGTGGTTTGATTTAGCCAAAACCAGGAGGGTTTTTTTGTTGTATTTATCCTCATTTCTCACTGAACTGCCTGTTCAGATCACCTGGCTGTCGGGGCACCTCAAAGTTTTTTATGGAAATCCTTATTTTTAGTCTTCCTGCAAATGTTATCATTCAAGACGAGTTTGGGGTGAGTCTCCAGTGCTGCTCTGCTGGAGCCTGGAGCCCGTCCTTCTCACAGGTCAGGGTGGTGCTGGCTTGGAGAGGATACTCAGAGGGTTGGGTCTCTCGTATTGTAGTACTGTCATACAGAGTTTTCCCTACCCTATAGCTTCTTCCTGGTAAACAAAATCCCTTTCTGCTCCTCCTGTGCCAGGAATACAGAGAGCAGTAGGTCCCTGTCCTCTCTGTGGCAGCATTTTATGCTGTGTGCCTGTTATCATCTGCCCTCCTTGGCCTTCTCCGGGCTAGACTAAACACACGTAGCTTCTCCAATATCTCCTCATGGGTTGTGTTTTCTACATCTCTTATCATTTCTTCTCTGCTTGTCTTTGAACTCCCTCCCATTTGCTATTTCCGCCCTGAGGGGTGGCAGGACCACGGGCTGGGTACCCAGCTGAGCCCTGCAGCATCCCCTGTGCCTGGCTGCAGCCTCTCCCTCTCTCTTCATGCCCTGCAATTTCTTGGTTAATGCCAAACTTGTGATCAAATATAAATCCCAGTTCACTCTTCACTGCACCGCTGGCTCACCAGCCATTCAGAAAGTTATAGTTCTCAGTTCTTGTTCCTGAAGTCGTGTTGGCCCAAGTGTGGGTCATCAGGTCATTTGTTCCTCTTATCGAGGTGCTTTTCAACACTAATCCTAGCCCCTCTCCAGGCTGCTCTCACAGACATTGAGCACGTACCTTCTGTGTGTGACTTACATCCCCACTGAAAATACTACCCAGACCTGGGCTGGGGACAACCCCACCTGCCCCAGCCTTGAGAAAGCCCTTTCAGGTTGATGGCAGCCTGCTGATAGCTCCTGGTGGGGTTTCCCACCCAGCTGTGCCTCTGCAGGAGGATGATTTCATCTCAAGACCATGTTACCTTTGTTTGCTTGTGAGGGTATCAGGGAGGCTGCACCAAAATACTTCCTGGAGCCAGCCCGTGTTGGATCTGCTGCTCTCCCTGTTTCTGCTGGGGCAGCCACCTCAGCACAGAGTGAAATTGCCTTGATGTGATGTTCTAGACAAACCCATCTCTGTGCCATTATCTTTTAGCTCCTTACAAATTGATTGCTTAATAATCTATTTGTGTATTTTCCTGAGTATCAATTTATTCCGACTAGTCCCTCCCCCCACCTTTAATCATGGATGTTATGATCGTCTTGTCCAGCCCTCTGGGAGTTCACCATCTGAGCTCCTGTAGATGGAAACCAATGGATCAGAGAGGGCTTTAGTTCCTCCTTAGGTACGAGAGGGAACCACGGAGCTTTCTCCAAGCCTGACCTCACTTGGAGTGACGACAGCTTCTGAGGGGGGAGTTTGTGGCCCCCCTCAGTGTTGGGGCTCTGTGCAAAGAGCTCCCAGGTTTGATAGTGGGGAAACAGCAGATGGAGAATGTGGGGCTTGTCTTGGCTTCATAACGATGTGCCAGGCTTGCTTCCAGCCCTCTTGGCAAGGCCATCTCACTCCTGCTCTCTGCCATGCCCATCGCCTCCCTGCTTACCACAAAAACATATCCTGAGAAACCACTTTGCTCACTCGGTGGGAACTTGGAACTTCTCGGTTCTTTTTCCAGCCCATAAAACGCCCATTCCCTTCCTTGGCTTGGTCTTCCTCCACCCCCTCCTCATCTCTGTGCGAAGGAAAGCCCCATGTGAGATACTGATTTAAAACCTAGCAGCCAATACTTTTCTTTTCAAACCTCGGCATTTCATCTCTCCTCTAAGAAGGAAGGAAGCCCCTTTTGTTGAGTACACAGCCTGTAATTTCCCTGTCAGATCCTAGCAGCAGGTCAGTGTTGTGACTGACTGAGTGAGGATCGCTCCCTTAAGGGTAATTACACTAAATTTCCTTTTGAAGGACAGCTTTCTCTGGATATGATACAAGGAACCCGCTTTTTTCCATTCACTTAAATTCATGAATTCAGCTGCTGTCACCAAGCGTGCAGCAGTTGGGGACTCACACCCCTTCCAGCTCCACAGTGAAGCTCGAGGAGGTGGCAGTGGGGACATGTGGCAGAGCCCCCACCCGTGCTTGTGGAAGAGTTGAGCTGGGATGGATCCCACTGGGACCAGGAGCTCCTCATGGATCCAGAGGATGGAAGAGGGCTGCAGACTCATCTGGGATTTCTCACCCACCTCCCTGCATCATCTCGCTGCTCTTCACTTCTTTCCACCTGGGTGGCACGGCAAGGCTTCATCCATTACTCTCTGGCATCTCGATTGCTCCTGTGGGCTCACCCACCATGTGTCCAGGAGTCACTCATCAACAACAAACAGTTAAAAGGAAGAAAATAGGCTGGAAATATCAATGCACTTTGGTAACAATAAACCCTGCTTTTAATTTATGCTAATATGTAGGGTTGTGGTGACAGTAAGAACAAAATTACAGAGTGGCTTTCTAGCTGGTAATTATCCCTCCATTTTCGTTGCTCGGGAAGATGGACACACAATTATGCTCTCTTGCTGTATATTAATACGGATTCTTGACATCTTCAGCAGACCTGGAGCTGTCATCGGGCTTTTTGTCTACTTTAATTGAAAATTAATGGTTACTGTGTTACCACGGAAACCGTGGCAATGGACGCCAATAGCGCTCACATATCAAACAGGCACTGGTGGCATTGTCTGTCCGTGTTGACCTTGAAAGTTAAAAGAAAAACTTAAATAAAAAATTATAAAAAAAAAAAAATGGGGGAGAAGGGTAGAGAAGAAGGGAGGGAGCGAAAGCCCTTGAAAACAGAGGGTTGGATACTGCGAATCAAGGGGAAGGGAGAAGGGGAAAGAGGGATGAGAAGGGAAAACTTGGTGCCTTTTGTATCTTGTTTTTTGGGGGGGAAAGAGGGAGCTTCAAAATGAAAGAGTTGGAGTTGTTAAGCGGAGAAGGATGTTTGAGTAGACACCATGTGGTGTCTTCTGAGCAGCTCTGGGGGGCTCCGTGGCCTCCAGTCGCCCCATGGGGCTGGGGGTGTAAGCCATGGAAAAAACTCATGAAGGAGCCCTGAGGAGAGGGGTAAGAGGGTGGGCACCACTGGGGAGGAAGTTAATGGTCTATGTGGAGATAAGAGAGAAGGAAAAAAAAAAAGAAAAAAGGCAAGGAAGAAGGAGGGAAATAGGTTGGAAGGGAAGAGAGTCCAGGTTTGCTTTGACTGGAGATGCTGCCTGGGTGGTGGGTGGCTGCGGAGCCTGTGGATTAAAGCAGCCCCCCTGGTGCTCTGGAGAGTGTTTGGGACCCTGTGGCCCCTTCCCTCCCCCAGAGATAAGAACAGGGGGACCTTGCTCCAGTGCATGGGACTGCTCAACTACTGGGAAGTCTGGAGGAGATGGGGGGCTGAGCCTGGGCAGGGTCCCTCAGCCTGCTCTGTCTGGGTTAGAAGCAGGTGGGACTTTTTCTTCTTCCCAATGCAGTTTTGGGTAGGTTTTGCTTTCCACTGCATCAGACCGTTGCTGTCTCCTCTCCTTCCTAGCTTGCTCAGGGGGAATGGGACTTTGAGCATCCTGGTCCGGTGGGATGTCCCTGCCCAGGGCAGGGGGTTGGAACTGGATGGTCTTCAAGGTTCCTTCTAACCTGAACCATTCTATGGAATGCGGCAGCACTTGCCCTTTGGGGACTGCTCTGTGTCCTTTGGCAGGGCTGTAACTGGGAGAGGAGGGTCCCAAGCAGCTTCTGGAAAGGTGGGTGTCTCCAGTTCAGCTCCCCAGGCTGCCAACGTGTGGCAGCCCCATCCTGGGGACATGAAAGGGGAAGCAGAACAAAGCTGTGACACCAGCTGACAAGTGGCTGGGTCTCCTTCTTGGTGACAGGGTGGAAAGTGAGCAGGGGACAGGCAGCAGCTACGGGGAGAGGGGGTGCTGCCTTCCCACAGTGGGTCCTGATTTCCTGCACCTAAATGAGCTGGCTTTTCCTCCTCCTTGCTTGCTCTCCTTGAGGTTCCCATGACCCGTGGTCCTGCTTTTAGCCAGGGCTTGAGCATGGGGAGAGGCAGCTGCCCTGCTTTCCCATGCACAATAAAATGCCACCTTCGAGCACAGAGATTTGCAGCTGGTATTAAAGTTGTCACCACCCCGGTGTCCCCACTGCCCCTGCCCCGGAGGAAGGCAGAGAGGTCCCCACTGAGAAGGGACCGTGGAGGCTGGAAGTGGAAACAGTTTGGCTGGGAAGTGAAAGAGTGAAATTTCAGAAACCCCTGTGAGAAGGCAGATATTCCCCAGGCACCCAGGGCTGTTTGGTGCTGCTTAAAGCATCCTCCCAGGGGTCAGGGCTTCATCGTCCCAGCCTGTCCCTGCTGCCCCTGTCCCCTGGCTGCACTGGGGATGGCAGACTGTGCCCAGCATGTCCTCGCTCCCCTCTGGAGCATCTCCAGCTGCAGCACCGAGGTGATCTCAGATCTCTTCAGGAAGGTGATCAGCCACCTTTAAATCCAGGAGCCCGTCCTCCTCCTGAGCAAACAAGAAGACAAACACAGCGGAGAAGCGTCTGAAAGCCAGAGTCTGTCTTTTCTTTTTTTTTCTCTCTTTTTTTTTTTTTTTCCATTTTCCCCACATCCCTGATCCCAACCTTAATCCCCGCTCTGAATCCTGTCAGCCCGGCTGTTCTAGCACTGACATTGCTGCAGGCATCTTCTCCGCTGCCTTCCCTCAGATCTGCCTCCTCCTGGGACCTCTAAAGAGGACTCCGAGATTTCTGTGTTACTGGATGATTCGCTCCGTGCCCTCCAGCAAAGCGCTGGGGTTCCCTGGGGGGGGACGCAGGCGGAGTTGAGGCGGGGGGTGGGAGGATGGGACATGGGGATTGTGATGCTGGTGGATGCTCCAGCGTGGCAGCTGACACTTGGGGACGGTGACAGTGGCTGCAGGCTCTGGTCA
>VXBW01007372.1:299315-337300 GCA_013400375.1 Thinocorus orbignyianus | reverse complement strand
CACCCACCACTGAAGGGAGTGAAGAAAAGATTACCTGGGCACCTGAGTTCTTTATTAAGCTTCCCAGCTCCATTTCTCCTCCTTTTTGTTCTCCTCCTGTAGTAATATGTTCTAAAACCTGCTGGGTTCCTCAAATTCACTCCAGAATATACCCTAGTCTAGTTTCCATCTGGTTTGGTCTGTTGGGTTCTTTTCTTAACAATATAAACTGTTTCAGCAAGCCTAAAATAATGATTTCTTGACCAAAGATCACAACTTTTGCCTCATACTTTCTCATTGATAAAGCTGATTACTCATTCACTCTTCTATCATAATTTCTATTCCTTTCATTATTGTACTCTTTTCTGTGCAGTTACCGCTCCAGCTTCTTGCACCACCATTTGTAGATATTTCTCTTGTTCCTTCCTTTACTTTGTAGGAATGCTGTTTTGCTTTTAACTGTCTTCTCCCCTTGCATCTTACCAATGGATGACCTCCTCTTCTTGCACACGATCAGGTACTGTTTTTAAGCAGATGATCTGCAAATCTGTCAGCCCATGGTTTGTTTGCCTCTGTTCAAGCATGCATTTCATCTAGCATCTTCAACATTTCTGGCTTGACAGCTTGCTGGTAACAAGGGTAAAGCAGAACTCTGTATCTCCCTCTACATAACTCTCTTGTGTCCCATGCTTTTTATCCCACCCTCATCATATTACCGTCTGCCGTCAGTTGATGTGTGTTATCTGGACACATTCAGTTATGAATTCTTCTGTTTTAATGTCACCATTATCTCTTACATCATGTAGAATGTGTGTCCCTGGTGCCAGTTTTTTCACTTCTGTTTAGATTCTTTCTAGCTCTTGCTGTCTTCAGCTGTGGAGGAAAAAGCTGCCTTATATTTTCAAAAGTTACAATTTTATTATTTTAATTGTGTTCCTTACCATCAGTGTTTTTAGTCTGGTCCATTCTAGCAACTCCTGTGGGGATCATCTTTACTGGAGACAGTTCAGCTCACTGGAGTAGAATCTATGCATTTCTTCCAAGTTATCAGTGAATGGTTTCATTCTCTTTTCTTCTATAAAGCTATTGAGACATCCCTTGCGTAGCTATGAGTCTGCCTTAATTTCCTCTAATTTTCTAGAATATTTTCCTAACTATTCTGTTCTCAGTATTTCTTTCTTTGTGCTTTCATGATGTCTAAAATACCCCTGCTCTCTTCCTTCAAATTTAATTTCTTAATCTATGGCTTTGAGACTTTTTCACATATTCTTGCATAAATATCTCTTTCTTTGCCATCTGTGCAGCATTTGTCTAATCTTTTTAATAAGGCCAAGAACTTAGTTTTTACTCTGTTCTCTTTTATTGCAAGTTTTTATACTATTAAGACACTGCAGATATGTAAACTGTTATCAGTAATACTTCTTAGGTTTCTTTTCTCTACAAATACACTGTAATGGGTTTTAGGCATAATCGTTAAGATGAAAATGGTAATATATTATATGCAAAATACACTTTCTGAAATTAAATTACATTGAGATTTGTGAATGTAAAGCAATGGCAAACCTCTTGATATGTCCTTTCAGTTGGCAGACAGTGGCCATTCCTTTGGCAAACTGGTGAGATCACTTAAGAACAACAAAGCTAGTAGATGTCTGTAGCTGATAATGTATATGATACATAGGTAAACTGTCAAGGAACATAAGGTCATGGTAAAGAATCTAAATTAATAATTTTTACCTGTGTTCACTGTGGAAGAAATTTGAGGGTTTACCAGTGGGGAATTGTTCCTTGTGGGGGAGTTAGTAGAATATCTGTCTCAAATCTAAATGTCTGCCAGGACAGCATGGGATTTTGTCGTATGGAATAAATGGACAAAAGGAATAGTAATGAGTCACCAAGATCAGATTCTATTGACTCAAGAACTGGAACCAAACAGCTTAACTACTAATTGTGTTGCATGTCTTCCTTAATACTTCCTTAGTTCTTGGGAACTTAAAAGTAGCAAAGAGCTGACCATTACCATTTAGGAATAAGTTTTTGAGTTTATGATAGGTGGCTGTATGAGAACATCAGCTCAGTGCTTAGTAGTGGTCAAAAAAGTAAAACAAATATTAAGAACTCTTTAGAAAGGAACAGAGAATAAAGCAGTAGACATCACTGAATAAATCTATAGTTTGCTGACACCTGAAAGTACTTCTGGTCCCCACTCCTAAATAGCAACAGAGTGAATTCATAAATTCTTCAGAGAAGAGCAACAGGTAGTTCAAAGGCTGCTTTATAAGGAACAACCAAGTAACCAGGGTTCTTCCTCCTGTAACAGAGGTGGCTGTAGAGTCATGAATGGCTTGGGAAGAGAAAAGGGGGGTTGGTGTCTTTTTTCATGTTGGTTTTCTTTGTTTTAGTTTTTTTTTTGCCTGTCTGTTCTAACACAAGGACTAAAATATAGTAAATTAAACCAACAAGAGGCATGTTGCAAGGAAACATAAAAGAGTGGTTCTTACCCTTGCATGCATCTACTGTAGATACTTGCAGGTGCTCAAAAGGAGATTAGACAAAGCTCATGGCATGGAAATTTCTGGAGCTCACAGAACATGTAGCTGGCTCAAGAAGTGTCTGATCTCCAGGCAGCTTATAGTGTGTTTGGGGGGGTAGCAGTTTTCTGTTCTTTCTTCCTTAGACATCCACTTCTGACAAGTATCAGAAATAGCATAGAGGGTTATGTAGATCTTTGATGGGAGCAGTAGATGGTCTGCCAGTATATTCAGGCATCATAAGCAATTTTAATTTTAATATTTTAATAAGATTACATTTAAAGAATATGCTTGGTTATTATCAGTAATTAATTTAAATTTGCAAAAGTTAACTTTCTATTCTCTGGAGACTGCATTGGTGGCATGTTTTCATTTGCACACGCAAGGCACTATGGTGAATATGTGGAAGATCTATTTTCATCTGTGACAGTAGAATAGTAGTATTTCACTCTAACAGATTTTCTTTAAAACAGTAACAGTTAGCTTGCTGTATTTTTCACCAATCCATTGCAGGCTACATGGTTCCTTCACAGTTGTTTTAAATCACAAGATCTTATTAATAAAATTAACGTTGATTGTCTTTCTTTTTCTAACATAATCCACACATCACAGTAAGTGGCCTGAGTCCTTCGTAATGATGAACTTTTGCAGAAGGTTCACCATTTTTTCTTAATTATCTTCATAACCTACTTACTGAAAGACACATGTTTTGTGTGTTGTAATAGACCTTGGGGTTTTCCAGCAGGGTGTTTAATTCAGATGGTGCCTTTTCTCTTTGTAGGAAGAAAGGAGAGCTCAGAAATTGTCAAAGTGTTGTATTACAGCTATATTTTTAAAAAAGGAACGAAACCAAACCAGACTGGCATTGTAGTGTAGAAGCTTAAACTCATTTTTCACAGATCAGATGAGAATAAGTAAATTTGCATGGGCTTTAATGCCTGAACTAGCAGCACAGCTACTTTAAATTCAGAAGAAGAGAAACAAAGCAGATATTCATATCTAAGTGTTAGGGTAAGAACATTTCCAGGTGGAAAGTGGAAATTAATGGAGCTGTGACAATTCGCAGCAGCCCATATATTTATGTTTATAGTTTGTTTTCGTGCATCACTCAGTGAAATGAATTAAGGTTGTATTCTGTTCTCTTCTTCAGCTGGATGGCACTTCTACTTAAATTTTGTGAACATGATCTCATAGAATCTATTATTATGAGCTTGAGTCATAGAATCATCCAGGCCAGAAGGGACCTCCAAAGGTCATCTAGTCTGACCTTCACGCAGTCGCAGGGACACCAACTAGACCAGGTTGCTCAGGGCCTCATCGAGCCTCAACTTGAATATCTTCAGGGAAGGGGCTTCGACCACCTCCCTGGGCAACCTGTTCTAGTGTTCCACCACCCTCAGAGTAAAGAAATTTTTCCTAATGTCTAATTTAAATCTCCTCTTCTCCAACTTAAATCCATTGCCCCTTGTCCTATCACAGCAGGCCTTCGTGAACAGACCCTCCCCAGCCTTTTTTTTTGTTTTCTGGAATTGTTGTATTTTAGACCTAACTCTCCTCTCATATATCTAAGTAATACTGTTTGTCTCTTTAGGAAGTAAAATAAAATTAAATTTAATAACTCCTAAATGTATTGAGGACATGAAAATGTATATGATGAGGAATGATTATGGAGATCCTCGTCATGCCATAGGTGTGTCTGGGAATATGAACTGTATGGCTTGAATGGTCTGTGGTATACCAGTCTATGACGTAGTATCCCACAAATATGTGATACATCCAAGAGACTCGCCACATTGGTTGAATTGAGAGACAAGAGCTGGAAATACGATCTGTTGAGAATATTAAAAATCATGGTTTTGGTAATCTTTCATATTAAAAAGTGCTTGGCATTTAGCAATTCTGGGGAAACTATTACTGGGTTAGAGCATTGGTGCTAAATCAACTAACCTTTTTTTTCCAGTAAGTAATCTTGAGAGTGTGAATTTATACAGGTTTTCACTTTTAGGCCTGCACTTACCAGTGACCCCAGGGTGAGGTTCGTTTTCCTATCAATAGAAATTATTTTTATCAGTTAAATAGCTACTAGTGGAAAAATAACCTGCAGTGTTAAATCTGAGTTTTCTTGCAAAGTCAACAAAGCAGCTGTTCTCTCTTATTTTTATATAAATGAATGAAGAAACAATGCATTTGTGATAAAAAATTCCCTTGTCTGTTTCCTTATATTTAGTTTGTACTTGTTTTGTTACTAACAGAACAGAGAAAAATGAGATAACACAAGGAGAGGAACCTGTTATCTTGGTTATTCTATTTGCTTTTTTAAGCTATGGAAGAGCGTTAAACATTTGGGTAAGAACTTGCCTAATTTAAAGATGGCCTTAGAATGGACAGAAGTAAGAAGTTGTAAAGAGTTAATTAGGTTTTCTTAGGATGGCTAAGGTCCTTTCATTACCAAGGTGAAGTTTGGAAAGGTACGAGAGACGTAGAAAACTTGTATGCATATTAGCTGCCTCCTCTTTGTTTTTCTTTTCTACTGAGGCTAATAAGACTGTCAGATTGATGGAAAACTTCTTGCTAGTTAAATCACAGCATGTAGATTTACATTAGTAAAAAGTGCTGAAAATGACAAATAACCTATTGCAGAGCAGGTGAAATCTGTTTTATTTTTATAACTGGTTTCTTTACAAACTTTGTTAGAAGTTTTCTTCTCAGTTTGAGGAAGAATAAATAAAATTAAGAGATGTCTTGGTTCAGAGCGGAACAGCTCCAACTTTCTGCTCAGTGGGAAAGGCTCATACTCTTACTTGTTTTGGTGGCAACCAGGGTCAGCTGACTTGGTTGTTTACTCTGTGGAGAGTTTGCACCCATGGGGAGGTGTGGACAGGGTAGGTAACCCAAACTAACCAACAGGGTGTTCCATCTACCATGCTAATTATAGAAGCTGAAGCATCAAAAGGGTGAATTGGTGCTTTTTCAAAGGCCTTCTTTATTTGATCACAGCTGAGGGAAGAACCTGTCAGTTTGTCTTCCTTTGATCCCTATGAGTGTGGTCTGGAATCCAGTTTCCATTCACCGAGATCAGTCTGGAACTTTCCCAGTGCTTGCTGGTGACATCTCCCTGGGAGTTTGATACAGTTTTGTATATTTAATTATATATATTGCATCCATTTAATTATTTTCTTTTTATTTGTAATATTTCACTGAAGTAGTTTAGTTTTTTCTGAATTCATAGATCTCCTTCTCTCTCTTCTTTCTCTTCTTGGAGCCAGAGGTGGTGGAGAACATCTGTCATCTTGTCATTCATTAGCCAACCCATCCCAAACTACAGCAAGCAGTGAATGTTTGTTCCTTTCCCTTTACAATATCTCAGAATATGGAAATTACTTTCAGGAAAAATTATATTGCTGTAAAGATCAGGCATGGGGTTGCGGTTTTTTTTTTTTTGTTTGTTTGTTTTTGTTTTTTTTTTAAGGAGGCATGGAATGTGGAAGAATTCTGAAAAATGAGAAAAAATTCTTTTTTGCTATATAAGAAAACAATGTATTTCCTGTTCTTGCGGTTACTGATTCATGTGAGTAAAAGCTAGTGGATTAATAATGTAATTAATAGTGTAACTTCTTTTCCATCAAAATGAAGTGTTTTTATTTTAAGATTTACTTGAATCTTTTTCTGTTCTGTTAACTTTGCACATAATTATTAAATGAGCGATAAGCTAAATTGCTAAGGATGTCTTTTAAGAATCAGCATTCATTTAATGAAATTTTTCATCCAAATGAGTTGTAAAATATACATCCCCTTCAATGATCAAGTTGGAATGTATGAGTGTCAGCTATTTCATGTGGGAAAATGGAAAGCAAATGTGAGGCTTGGCTGGTTCTTAGATTTGTTAATATTTAGAACTAAAGAAAAGATACTTATTTTCTTTATTGTTTCCTTAGGAAAATTCCATATGAAAGCATACATTTCAGTCTGAATAAATACTTTCAGAGCTTCTGTTTGGGTGAAAAATATTTTTTTGAGGTTAATGTTTGCTAGTGAGAATTATGCACGTGGTGTTAAACAAAACTCACTGTGCCCAAATAGGCGTCTGGGGTTTTATTTTTTATTTTTAATAGAAAATGGACCCTTCAGAGACTTCTTTTAAAATTATGTATTCTTTACCTCTTTGTGTTTGTCCATTAGGGTGAACTTGTAAAATTCTGGTTTTACTTTTACAAAGCTGTGTATTTCTAGACACCTCATAAATTTGTCATCTTGAAAACTGTGGCTGTGCCTTATGTCTTATGAGCTTCTCAATGCTGCTCTAAGAGATTCAAACTCACTGGAACATGTTTTAAGAAACTGTTGTAGGAGCGAAAGCACAGATGAATACTCATAAACTCTATTCTGCTGTTTATGTATGAGTAGTTGCAGTTTTCAAGAACTTCTGGGTATTTTTCTGTATTGAGAGGACGTGTAGTTTGGGGTGACTTCATTCCCCTTCATGGTTTTTTTGGTGTTTTTTCTTCTTTGATTTGATCAGACTACAGTTGTTACAAATGTACTTTCTTGAGTTTCCAGGGAGTGTAAAATACATTATCTGATTGCAAAGCCATGTTAGATAGACTGCATAAACTGACACGGTATCTCAGTGTGTAACTAATGGTCCTGCTACCTGAAGACACAGACAGATGTCACCAGTATGTAATGTACTCATGGCCTTAAGATATTTTTAATTTTTATAGTCTAAAATGATCTCTCCAGATACCAGATTGCCATGGGATTGAATAATCTGAAGTTGCTGGTGTAATTAATTCAGATGAGACAACATCTTGAGGTCTGGCTGCATGCATGTATGAGAAATGGTGGACTGGGAAATAATTATGAAAAGTTAATACTTTGAATTCAGAAGGGCAGTAATAAAGTATTGTGAATAGCACTAATGCATAAAAATTCTTTCATATTACAGTCCAGCATTTATTACTTTAAATGTTATGAAATACAACTTTTAAATTTCAAGATCTCTATCATCAAAAGCAAACTACGGTAATGCAGATTACAGAATTTAAACCAACAAATTTTAGCCCTCCTTTATTGTAAAGATGCCTTAAATTTTTAAATCCATGTTGCAGTTCTTGTAGAAGTTTGTCTATCTGGATTGTTGAATAGCATGTATGAATTGGATTTTCTTGTTACTTTTTATATAAAAGCTCCTTAGCACTAGATTGTTGGTTCCTTTGGCTTCAATGACTACAGGAAAAAATGCCTTGTCTAAAAGATGACTTTTAAGCTTTTTTTGTTAGCCTGTAAGGTGAAAATTACCGCGTCTTGTGAGCTTTAACAAGAATGCGCATGTATGAAATAAACTGCAACAGCAGTGGTGAAAAAAAATATGTTTTGTTCTCTGCAGAAACACAGAGATCAAAAACATTGCATGAAGTAGAGGAGGAACAGAAAAGTATTATAGGAACAACATGGGGGTTTTTCTTTTTCTTTTTTTTTATTTTATTTTTTTTTTCCCAACACAAAGGCTCTGTGGTTTTTATAAACACAGATGGCTTTAAAAGTCTGCCACCCAATAATCAGGTACTGCTGGAAAGAAGGAATCCTTGTCCAGTTGATAGCATAATTGAAGGTCCTTCAGTGAAATAAGGTATCTTTTGAAGTGACTGTCTTGTTAACTTCTCACTTAGCACATCAAAGTAAGGAAAGGATGCCTTTATTTCTTGTAAATGCAAATTACAGCTCTTGATTGTGTGAAGCCCTGCTTCAAAACCTTGCAGATTGTCCCAGCTGATTTTGATGGTGAATGTTTTGTCATTGGTAATACAGGAATAGCTTTCAGTTTTTAATGGAAGTGTACTTTTGTGATCTCACTGCAGCAAATTGTATATGGAAATTGATTTCTCACTGGATCTTCCTTTTATGGTTTTTATGTTATCACCTTGAAAAGTACTGGACAAAAACATAAGTATTTTTCCTTTATCATAATACCAAGATCACAGAATGAACGTTGCAGATGGTTTAATATTCGAAATCTCTGGTTTTCTGTTGTTTTTCAGTAAGTTATTATTAAGTTTTCCTGGTGATGCTTAAAATAGTGCAATTTATTGTGCAATTATCTCAGTTAAATGATGTTTATAGACTCTCTTGGCATTTTAGTTTTACTGATCTCTGTATTGTGTCAGGTCCATGTTGGTCTTGTTTCCTTGATGTGATCTGTTTTTCGTTCTGTGACTGTTGGCAAGGAAGTGGGAAGCTTAGCATGGCTTAGTGAAAGGCAAAGAATACTACGTGTTTTGTTACTTTTATTTGTTGCAATGGCTGGATTATAACATCATACATGTATGCAGTGTTCCTCTTAAGAGGATGTTACAAACCTCATCATCAAGTTTTCTGAAAATTTAAGGGAAGGCTTGAGTTCTTGGAAAGCAACATCACCTGTCTCCATGTGACACAGGTGGCTTGATGCGATGAGTAGAGCAAACAAGCTGGTATGGTGCCCTAATGTTGTAAAGGATGGCTTCATTTGTTAACCCAGTAGCCTGTTCTTCAGTATGGACAGCTGCAGTGACTGTACTGTAAGTCTTTTCTTTGTCGGAAATGGATGAGTCTCTAGAATTCTGCTGTGCTGTAAAGTGACATGTATCTTGACGTCCAGAGAAATGGAGGAATCCTAGGAACCTTTGATCCTTTTTTCTTTTAGAATCCT
Source organism: Thinocorus orbignyianus (assembly GCA_013400375.1). Taxonomy (NCBI): domain Eukaryota; kingdom Metazoa; phylum Chordata; class Aves; order Ciconiiformes; family Thinocoridae; genus Thinocorus; species Thinocorus orbignyianus. Next base: position 328,102 of record VXBW01007372.1, on the reverse strand, counting down.
CTTGTCTTGGGAGGGGGTATCATAACCAGAAGCAGCTCTCTCAACACTGCAGATGTCAATGCCTGTGTTGAAGATGTGGCTTGTAACAGGAGAAGTGGTGTCTGTATGCTGTACAGTCTGGGGAGAGGTAAAAAGAGGGAAGGATGTATACATTTCCTAAAACTGTGGAAAGCAGAAGCACTAAAGAAACAAGGAAAAGCAAACAAATAAAACCTCCAACATGTAATAAAAGTGAGGGAATAATTAGTCTTGTTACCTGAATAGCAAAGGCTCATCAATGGATGACTCTCCAGGTGCAACAAATGATGTCTCTTATATCCATCCATAGTGGAGGAATGCTGACATAATGGCCAATAAACTGAGCAGAAAGCTCTTATAGCCAAGGAAGCTTTCAGCGAACCAGACAATATACATGAGTAGTAAGATCAGTTGGCTTTCAAGTGGCAGTAGAAAACATCAAAACCTATCCCACTTTTCCACAGAGACTGATAAATGAACTCTGTAGTCAATGATGCAATCACAATTATTTGTCTATATGTCTCCATGCAGTACAAAAGTGTTGCAGTATGTACCTCTGAGCTCCGCTGTTCTGCACAACTCCTCTTGATGTTAGGGCCATTAATGCGTTGCGGTTGTGTACTGGGACTTACAGAGCATCAAATGGCTCAAGTTCCTTATCTCAGAGTGATTAGTCATATTCTGAATGGATAATTTAATTGTTTAATTACCCATAGCTGGCTGCTAAAGTGATTCTACCCATTTGTCCATTGTTTTGGCTGAACTGGTGTGGTTCTTGGTATGGTCTGTGGTGAAGTGCACAAACACAGATTTGGCATTTGATTTCTGGACTTCTTCCATATCTTTGCCAGCATTGCCAGCTCTAGCTTTCAAAGAAGAGTTGACTTTATTTGTTAAAGATCAATGTTAAAGGGAAGAAGTGAAGATCTTTAAAAAAGAACTCTACTTTTCTATGCTAATGAATGAATGTTCTCCTTTGAATTTAAATATTAGGAAAAACAACTGGCACCAATCCTGACACTGGTGACAACAGACACACACAATGCGAGCAAAGATGAATTGCAGCATGAATGGAAGATCTACTTTTTTTCCCCCTCCCTGTATTTCAGGACGTATTTCTGACCTATCTGCTTCACTTGGTAAAAATTATCGCTGGTCTATTGTCTTACAAAAGTTCAGTACCTTTCTGTTGAGCTCAATCTGAATACTACTTCATCCAGATATTGTGATGGAAATTCAGCTAACTGGCAGAATTTATTTCTTTTATGCTAAGAACGTGAACTGATAGTAGTATGGAACCTCTGTAGCAAGTTGTAAAGTGTGTATGAAATTAGAAAATAAAATCTGTGCTCAGGCCACAGAAAGATGACTTCAGTCTCTTTAGCTTTGTGGTGCTTATTGCACTATTCATTTTGGATCCTGAAATGGAAAGTCCAAAAACCAGTGAGGTAAGAAATCCAGAACTTTTAATATTCCACTTTTAGATTTCTGTCTTGTTATCCTAAATATGCTTCTAGCTATCTTTTTTGAGTTTTCAGGAAGCCATGCTTAATGAATATTCTCATCAGTTAAGATAGTGGCGAAATAAATTGTTTTACTGTTACAATTTCATATTCCATACAGTGACTGTAGAGCTAGGAGCCATGGGAAGAATATATAGTGGCAGTAGTTGTCGATAAAAAGCATTCAGTGAACTCCCGTCAGTCAATGTTTCAGTGCTTCAGTGCTGGCTTAGGCAGGTAGACCAAGTTACCAAAGTGATCAGTGACAGTTTCCAGGTAACTTATATAATGAATATATACTGACTCTCACTTCCCATGTAGTCATGTAACCCAGTGTTCAGAAGCATTTAAAGATGCAAACTAATTCCTTGTCTGCCTTGATTCATTTTCATCATCTTTCTGGATGTGCAAAGTTATTCAGCTGTGAATTTGCAATTGAAGCACCTGAAAGTAACGCAGGAGGAAGTGTCATGGGGCAGGGTAGCTAGAATAAAACGTGATACAAGTGGTGGGTAAAACAACAACTAAACGTGGAGATGCATCTGTCAAGATTTTGTCCTGGGGTAAATAACCCCACTTGTTGGTACAGTCTGGAAGCAGCTTAGTTGCAGCCCTACTGGAAAAGGCACAGTTGAATATGAGCCAGCCACATCCAGTCATCACAGAGAAGGAAAACAGCATACTGGGCTATACTGAGAGGACCATGGCCAGCAGATAAAAGGGAAGCGGTTGCCCTCCCTTCACTTTGTCCTGCTGAGGCCACAATTGAAAAAATATACCAAATTATGGGCCTCTTGTGTGCAGATGTGTTTTGAGAAACCAGAGAATGTCTTATCAGGTGGTTACCAAAATGAATAGGGTCACAGAGCATACAACCTGGAAAGAGAGGTTGGGGGAGTTGGCCTTATTTAGGTGTCCACAAAAAGGAGACTGAAGGGGGAATTCAGTTGACTTACAGCTACTCTTAAGGGGGTTACAAAGAGGATGGAGTCAAAGCCAACCACTTTCTAACAGTGGCAGATGATAAAATAGGCCTGTGGCCACAAGGTGTATCTTAGGAGGTACAGATTGGACATTGGAAGACACTGTCACCGGGATCATAATGCAGCCCAGAAATTTGACGTACCCAGAGAGGTGATGGAAAATCCATTCCTGGAGATTTCCAAGAGGTGGCTAGAGAAAGCCACAGCTGATTTGCTTGAGTGTTGGTGATAGTTCTGCCTCAAGCAGAAGTTCGGGCTAGAGTCTTCTGTTCCTACCTTTCTGTGACAAACAAGTAGTTGCTATGTTGGAGCAATCTAAACTCGGATTCAGCTTGGTAAAACACTTTAGCTATAAATTTGTTAAGAAAACATCAAAATATAACATCAACAGCTCTTTTTTTTAGTATGAAAATTGTCAGGGTGCAGGTTCTTATACCAAAACACACTATAAATACAAACTCATGCTAGATATATAGTCCATGAGGTCTATATACTTGTGCTGTATGTGCTATACATACTGATATTTTTTTCCTGTTTTCTCATATACTTAGTTGTCTGTGTTCATCCTTTAAGAAGGCAGAACTAAGTGTCCCCCTGCTGCAAAGAACTACTGCTGTGCGTCTTTCCACCAGCCCTGGCCATGCTCGTTAGCTCGGCTGTGATTTGTTCCAGGATAGAGGCTCTCCTGGTGTCGAAGAGCTTCTGTCTTGGGGTTATACTGGATCAACTTCTGTTTAATTAGTAAATTGTTTTACGTAATTCTGTTTTGTTGCCTGGGTTATACACTGAGTCCTTCACTCAGTTCAGCCTTCTCAATCACTGGCGTTTTAGGGGGGGAAAAAAATATCTTTCCTTGGTATTTGTTAACCTCTCTGCTGCCTGATAAATGACTTCCCCTTGGTGGCTTAAGTACTGTTTTAACCAGTGAATGTCTCAAATTCAAATAGTTTCTGTGTTGCAGTGTCCATTCTACTTGCTTTTTACCACTTGGGAGCTTGCTTACTGTTAATGAGTTATGTGGCATGGTGAGATGTGCCTTTTTTTTTTTATTTTAGAAAGATAAGCTGTAGTGCAGATGAGGATATTCTTTAACTGCAGAAAAACAAAGCCAGTGGATCCAATCAAACTCCCAGCTTGGTTTTCAGTGCCTCTGTTTATAGTAATAGCTTGTGGGACATTTTTTTTTTTTTTCTTGTTTGCATTGTCTTTTCCATGGGTGTGTTTTCCCTTCACACACTCTTCTCTATTTGAGGATTCTGTTTGGGCTAGCAACTCTGTTAACGCGTATCAGTAATTTAATTTCAACTTAAGAATGCTTTTAGTATAATCACAGTTTCTGTTGTTGTCAGAATTAAAATGTTTCAAAAGTCAAGGAAGAAAAGCTGTTGGTTTTTCTTTTTTTTTCTCTAAAGCTGAAGTTTCAAAAATGTGACTTTGAAACTAATGATTACATGGTGGTGTCAAATTGCCAACTGCGTTACCTGCTACTCTGTGAGATTCTTGTAAGTACAGATGGGTATGGCTAACGAGAAGATTAAAGGAGTTAAAGGGATCTTTCGTTCTAAGTTCTGAAAATGGATGTAGAAAATGACAGCCTTTAAAAGATGGAAAGTCGTATATTCATTTAAATTAACAAACCTTGGAGAAATACTGTCTACGAAAAGTAATGAGAAGGGTTCTTTTAACGTTTAATCAAAAAAGGTTGTTGACCTGTGAAAGAAACCATGGCAGATGCAACCATGTGGGGATTTTTAAAGGATATCAGTGAAGGTCAGCACATAACAGGCTTCCTCTAGTCTTGGTAAAGATTTTTTTCACTGAGGATTTTACATTGCTTTCAGTATCATTAAGAATATATGTAGTTTACATTTGTATTATACCCCTAAAAATGTCAGAATACAAATGTTGCATTTTCTGGAATTTATGGAAAAAAGCCAAAATGCTATACATAGTTAGAAAAGAAGAAGGAAAAAACCCAAAGCAACATGTAAAAGGTCTCTACACCTCAGATTTTCCTTGGCATGAATGCAGGGAACCAAAGGAGTCAATAGAAACTGAGAACCATTGTGGAACGCAAGAAGGGGCTGGGGTTTTAAGCAGTAATGTTTTTCTTTTCAAGTAAAGCAGTGGACAAAATAGAAGACTTAACTGGTTTGTGTGATAAAATCAAATGCTTTGAGTGGTTTATTTCTACTGACTCTGATTAGTGCTGCTGTAGCCTGTACGCTGGGGAAAGATCCACAGTAGGTAATGCATGTGATCTCTTTGGGAGAGAGGAAATTGTAATAATACCCCTCTGTAAAAGGGAAAACATTGAGGAGCAGAGTGTGTTTTCTTAAGGTAAAAAAAGCAAAAGGAGGAAGGGGAGAATTAGACTGAAATTGTGGCGGGGAGAGGTGTCATAGCATATTCAAGGATCACAGATGTGTGCCGGGTATGCATATGCAATTTTAGGATGAGCACCAGGTGAAGTGCTGCTCACCTGAATGACCACATTAATGAAGAATTTAAAGGCTTTGGTCAAAGCTAAGCTTTTCCATTCTCTTCCAGAGTGTTTCTTTCAGTTGGAGCTTTTGAACGAAGTCCATTTGCTGCGATGTATAGCAATTTGTATGCCTCAGAGCATCAGATGAAGCATTCCTTCAGCAGCATGAAAGCAGAATAAAACACCTTTCAAAGCTATAGTATTGGTGTTTTTATAATTCAATCAAGGAGATCTAACTTCTGTTTACATGGAAGCTAGGGACCTATTCCAAGTATGCAGTTCTTCCACCCGGAATTTTGGTTACTACTTGGAACTCACAATTCAGGAGAAATGACAGTGATATTACTATATTACTACTGTGCTAGCAATAGTTGTAACTATTGCTTAGAGTATATAAGCAAATTATAAGGCCTTCGCTTCGTTGAGGACTGATTCTAGTAGGTCCTGTAGATATTATTACCTTCATCTGTATCAGAAAGGAACAAAGCAGATGTTTGTCATCTCCAAAAGGTTACCCTAATTTTTATGTGCAGTTTTATGCTTATTTGTAAACTCAGCTAGCAAGATGGTGAATTGATGGCAGCTAAATGACAGTGAAATTATTGCCCTTTCCGTCTCCTTCAATTTGTATTCCTTTTTGGGAAAAGGTGTGCAGTGGAATTTGGTCCTGAGAATTAAAACTATATACATACAGGATGGTAGATACAAAATGGCATGCTGTGAGTGTTAATTTGTCTTGTGATCTGCGCAGAGTCAATGATACTGGGGCCAAAGATATGAGGTTCCTGATGCAGTAATTAATGTCATTATCAGGATGGATTTCTCTTTGTTTTTTAATGAGAAGGGCCGTTGAAGGGAAAGGTGAAGGTGGGTTTCATGTTCATTTTAGTATAAATTGCAGTACAGATGGTACTAAGATTTTATATCCAGCAATAAATTATTGTAATTATTATTATTTAAAACCTAAAGGAACAATATTTAGATTTCTTTTTCTGAGCAAATAAGTAGCAAATTGTAGTTCTTCCTGACAGTTTATTACAGTTTATCTAACTAAAATTTGTCTGCCATTATCACTAAGGAATCTAGAGTGTTCTCTCAACAACAACAACAAAAAAGCCTGATTCTCTCTCTGTGTGTTTTAAATGCAAGTGAAAAGTTGATTGTTACCTATGAGATTTTTTTTGTTTGACATCTTTGGAAACCAGGCATCTCAACTCTCCTAGGTAAGACTGTGAGCTGAGCAGAATGTTAATTCAGAGTATTTTTATATTGTCTCACTACTTATTTATTTGTTTTCTGCAGGAGGGCATGATTTGGTTCTTTGGGGATATACCATATTTGCTTTTTTTTTTTCTTTTGATGCCAGAGAATAGCATTATTTCACAAGTATGGCTTTCCTCATTTTCTCAGACTGCATTAATTTTAATTTGCAGTTTTGTATTTGCTTTCTTCCTCCAATCTGTTACTGTGTAAATCTTGGCTGGAATAAGGTTTTAAGGTGAGTAGATCACGTTCAGATTTGGAAGAACTCAAGTTTCTACGGAAAAATATCAGCAGCTTATCCAGACAAAACCAGCCTTGTTCTGACACAGCCTAAAGCCAGCAGTAATAAAATCTTTACAGTACTATTTTTCATATAAAAAGGACAGAATGGCATCCAGCTGTATGTTAGGGACTTCTGTCCTTTGCTGTGGTAGGGCAATCTAAATTAAAGGAAAAAACAACAAAAACAAACCCATGAAAATGTTTTTTTAGTATTCAAAAACTAATGATTATTCAGGGTAAGACCTTGTCTACGAAAGAAGTATGTGTTTGTGCTGCTTCGGTCAAAAACCTAGAGAAACTTCAGAACTGTTTTATGTGAATGTTTAATTGTAGTAGTCATGATTGTCAAGGAACTTGAAGCCTGTTTTATATAAAATTCACCTTATAGACTTTGTGTGATAATTATGTTGAAATTCTAGTGCATAACCAGTAATACTGTGTTACGGCAGGTGTTTATTTTCTTTTTAATTACATGGCTTCCAGTGTTGTTAATATTATATTATTGACAAATGACTAGTGTCAGCTATGGTAGTTAATCAGGCCAGTGTGAAAAATTTCAATAAATTGTGCTGATTTTAAAGGATTCCTTTTTCGTTAATCATTTAGACATAAAAAGCTCTTGAAGAAAGGGGAGGTTGGATCTGGATTTTTTTTTAGCTAGACACAACCGACTTCTTGGTGATTCCATTCATCTAAACCATGAATAAAATAAATGCTTCACACTGGGTTACAGACACGTAATAAGAACTCTGGATTCAGGTTTAGTGAGGAGATTTATTAACTGTGTAAGCACAAAGCATATTCAGATTGTTGCAGATTTAGGAAAAGCCATGTTTACAGTGGTGGATTTGGAGGCTTAGTACAAATATTAGCCTAAGTATTATTAAGCTAATAGTGTGACATTCATACTTACACTTTGCTTGAAAGGTAGATGGAGTTTTAAGGAAATTAAACAAGGAAGCTCTTTGCTCCTGCTATTGTTGGAGCAAATAAAACTACTGTTAGTTTCCTTAGTAATTATTTACAAAATAGCGGTCTCCTTAGATAAATGTAGTGTTTTCTTTTTAAAGCTGATGATTAATATTAGGCTTGAAGTAGTGACAGCTGGGAGAGGATTTTGAAGTTGTGATTTTGCAAATCAAACTGTTGAAGATATTCAGGATGGCTGCTTTGGAAAAGTCGCCTCTCAAAACCAGTCACCTTTAAAAATGTGCATTTTGGAAAGTAAATGTTGCTGAAAGTACTGAAGAGATAATGGAGAAAATAATTATTTTATGAGGAAGTGATGATAATTTTATGAAAAGCACAAATTTATTTCAGCTTTTCAGAGAAGAACATTAAAAAAAAATGTTGGGAACAAACTCAGGCCTGTGATATTCTGAGTATGAATAAGCAGTAACTGATTGCTGCCTCTAAGGTAGTGAAAATTGTTACCTCTTATATGCAGATTAAATAGTATGTATATGTCTCTGCATTGTGACTAGGTAGAAGCAGCAAGAAATAGGTTTTTTTCAGGCCCTCTAATATCGATATACTGGCGATATTGTTATTAGTAGCAACATTGAGATACTGCAACACTCTAATTAAATCCAGACAGTTCAGGTGTAAAATTTAAAATTGATTCAGCAATCTCCTGGTGAGAAGATTATATTCTTTTGTTATTCTGTGGTATGTAACATACCATAATTCTGTTGCCAAATGGTTATGTGTCAGTGTGTGCTCTGTTATGACAGTTTGGCTCTAAGCAAAACTATAACTCTGCCTATATTGTGGGAAGGAGATTACATTCGGAAGTCTTTTCTGAATCAACATGAAACGTTATAAATACTTGAGCCTCCAAGCCATATTCATTCCTGTGTATGGCTGTTGTTGCTTCATGATGAACCTAACGTTGATTTCTTTTGGCATTTTTATCGCTAATTTCTACTATAGAAAGAATATCTTTAAATATTTTTTTTCTCATTAGCTTATTAGTAGTCAGAATATGTGAAATCTTAATAAACCACCATCAGAGGTTTTGTTTTGAGATTATCTCTTGTGCCCTGTGGACATACAAGGAAGAATTGCCTGTTAAATTGTATACTTGCAAAGTCAATTTGGAATAACATGATTTCAATGAAATGTTTACACTCCAAGGGAGGAGGTGCAAACACTGCAGAATTTAATGTATATGTGTATATATACACACACATATATATTTCAGGACAACATGATTGAGACCCAGACCTCACTGAACTTTCTCAGCTCCCAGCATTGAGCACAAGGAGCTTAAAAAAAACCTAGAGAAAGTTACGATTATAATTGTACAGGTGGAGAAACTGGAGCTCAGAGGATCTGATTAGCAGGCACGCTGTAGAAGCTCCATGCCCCAGTACTAACTCTGCAACCCTTTCCTGAATAACCTCAGATATGACAGGGAAAATGGGCAGTTCCTACTGTGAGACCTACTTTGTGCTTTTTAAGCAACCAATTCCCATCTCTCCTCCTTGTCCTGCTGCTCCTTATTCTCACTCTTTCCCACTTATGAGCTCTGTGACTGCAACTGTAGTGCAATGAAAGAAAGGTGAGAGCATTGTGGCGTACAAAGGAGTTGCCAGTCTAGTCCCAAATCACTTCAAGAAGAGTGCTTGTGATGCAGAGACTTACTGGCTTCTCACCCGTGATGTGGTTTTCCAAGGTTATTGCTGAAGGACTGTGGACACCTGTCCTGCCTATTGTGTACTGCTCACTAGAAGAAGCATATGGACAGTGGAGCCCAACACAGTCGGGCACGTTAGGTGGATCTCTCCTTGTCTTGGCACTTCCTCAAAACAACACGTTTGGCCTCTTTAATTCTTGACACTCAGCAAAATAAATGCAGACTTACCAAATTTCTGCATCTGATTTTCATCTGAGGCTCCTTGGGAGATGCTTGACTGCGAATACCAGAAACTGAAGAACAGGGCAGGACTCACTTTTGTATGACTGAACATACAACACAACTGTCAACTTGTTTCATTATAGGATAGTGTATACACAAGCTGCTGTGGGTACCAGTTTGTCCCAGGTGATTTGTCCATGCTGCTGGTAGGGAGTAGATGTAGAATTTATTCAATCATCCAAAGGTGGATCAAGATCTGATAATTCAAATGGCTCTGGATCTTAATTCAGCTTTTCTTCTTTCCTGTGATACTTGTGTGATGGTGCTTGTACATAGTATAATGAAAAAACTTGCATTTTTCATTCTATTCAACCATATTTAACAAAGCCCCACATTCTGTTGCCCGCTTAAACTGCTCTTATTAACTAGCTGATAATTGCACCTAATAAGATGCTTGGGAGTCACACGGGAGAAAAACAAGACTCCAATTTTAACCTGAATCACTGCAACACTTAAGCATTCACTGAAAGATCTTTCTTTCCTTGTTGTCTTTAATCTATATTAGGATACAATTTACATGTAGATAGTCTCTACTGTAGTGTTTAGTTGCCTTTTGGTAATTTTCACCTTTTCCTTGAAGTGTATTGAACTGTAACACATAACCTGTAATTTCTCTTTGCAGTCAAATATTCTGATTCTTATCAAGCCCTTTTCTTTTTTATTATTATTTTTTGTTACTGAGATTTCCTCTTAAATATTATCTGTAGGCCATAATTAACTTAAAACATCTATATTGTTTCATGTATGTCTTTTCAATATTTGTCTAGTGGAAATGCAGGACCTTGGAACAGGATTCATATGTATTTTCCTGTTGTGCTTTGTCATACATGTCATAATCTAACCAGTATTTCAGGAGGTTTAATAACTGTGTTGGAAAATAGAGAAATTACAGGTAGAGCTGTAAGCCTTTGCTTATACCAGTTCAAGATTTCTCCTGGCAGTACTGGCATTTTGAAGTACATTGTTTTAGTTTTCATAGACATAGATAAAGAGCCCATAGCTATCAGGAAACACTAAGGTTTTTTTCATTGTATTAAATATAAGCTTGTATTTAGTGTTTTGTTTTGTTTTTAAATAAACCTTGCATTAGTCTTCCACGTTTATTCCCAACCTTGGTATCTTGTATGCCTTATGCTTTTCCATTAAGGCTCTCCTCTTTCCTCTTTACTGGTGAAAGTTTGCTGGTGTTTTTCAATGTTTAGTGGTCTTCACTACTCAGACTTACACAGATTAAAAACACTGCTGTCCTTTCCTCCCTTCATCTCTTTCATACTCTCCCATTTTGTTGTCTAAAGAAAACATTGCTGACAGAGGTGCCCTCTTCTCCCATTCTTGGGGCTATGTCACCCAGGCTTTCATCTCTTTCCTTCAGCACTTCAACCTTTTGCGCACTTGTTTTCTGCAAGTTCTTCTCTGTTTTCATTTTATCCATCAAGTATCTGTGACTACACTTCTCTGTAAAAACCTTAGTACAGTGTAGTATTTGTCTCTTCTTTTTAACTCAATGGGACTATCTGTGTGAGTAGAAAGATTTGTGCTAATAAATATTTGCAAGAAAAAAAAAATCAGCACCTGTATGGATCAAGTTCTTAAAGTATTAGGTTTTAATTTAAAATTTAAAAAAGTCAGAACATCCAGTCTCTATCGAGATGCAATTGGAGGGAAATTCTGGTTTTAGTGAAGTCAGTGGGAGGTGTTTGGCTGTGGTTGTCAGCTGGGGTAGAATTTCATACCCTGCACTTCTTTTTAGTGATTTGAGAAGACTCACAGATTTTTGTCCAGAGGTTTTTATTTAGAATTAGCCAAGGCTGAGCTACACTGCTGTAAGTGTAATGGTTGAAAGCAAGGGAATGTCTTTTTAAATCCAAGTACTGGTGTGCAATTTTTAATAGAAGCCTGCTATTTCCTTGTTTGCCCAGAACTATTTTGCATTATACACTACAGGTACATTTCTATACTCCATGTGTTCTTCTTTTCCTGGAATTTTTACTTTATAATTATATATCTTTCAAGTTATGTCCATTATGATGGGTTATGATGATCTTATAATAATTTTTGTTTGTAATTTTGAGATACCTTAGCCTGAAGAATTTGATTGAACCTTTGTGTTAATAAAGCATTGTTTAGCATTTGCAAACCATACTTTTATTTCAAGAAGTTGATGTAAGAAATGTTAACATTTGTAGACATGAAACTTCTGAGTATGTAGTTTTCTGATGTAAAAAAGTACAGCTTCTTACATGAGTTGCACAATCCAATATTGTTATTTTAGATCGGGGGGGATGGGACAGGACAAAAAAGCATGGCATTGTGAAGGACAGAAAATACCTTAGCATAAAGGGAAGTAACCTTGACTATAAGCCCCTATTTTGTTCTTGCTGAATTGACACAGTTTCTTTAAAATGTGGTATACTGACATTTTTTTTCAATAGTTTTATTGGCTTTTGTAAACTATATTAATTCATTCTGTCTTAAAATACTTTTCTCTTCTACAGATTCTCTTTACAGACCATACAGAAAAGAAATACAAATTAAAGTCGTTTGGTTTTCTGCACCAGTAAAAATTATTTTCTGGTGCAACCAATTTAATTGTGACTTTTTTCTTTGAAATTGAAACAAGGTTCCAGACCCATTTCCTTGAACTGTATGATGCATTCTATGTTTGTTAAATTTGCCATTGAAATTTGGGTGCCTGTAGGTGAAACCAGAATATCAGAGCTGAGATTCCCTGAAAACAAGTCTCCAGGGAGAATTCTGCTCTCTGATTTTTGGTTTTTTGTTGCGTGTATACAGGACTGTTCCTGTTTTTGAAAAAAATACAGTGTGTGTCTGTCTGCAAGTGCAAACATTGATGAATAGATACACACACCCTCTTGAGTAGTTTTGCATCTTGCGCATCATTTTGGCAGCGTGGGACCCTGCCCCTGTGAAGGCTGGGGGACCAAGAAAGTTCTACTCTAAGGAAAATGGGAGCAGGAAGTACATGATTTTTTAACTTTATTTTGCTTTAAGACAAAGCATGCATGAAGCAACCATGACTTAGGATGAAATCCATGTTTTAGAGTAACAAGGTGGTTTCTAAGTGAGACAGAAATGCCATTTTAAGACATTTAACAGGGACTAAACTGTACTTCCTTTGCCTGAGTCATTAACATTGCATCAACTAGCATGAAGGCATGCAGTGTGTCAGATGAAAATGAAGAACTGTAATGTACGTGCCCTGTTATATATGTTGCTTTCAGGAAATGGTCTGAGTTGTCTAAGGGAGACTATAGTTTGGCTATCAAGAAAACGCTTGAATCGCGATTACTGTATATGTTACCAAGGAAGGTTATTAAAAGCTTTGTTCTCCTGGTAGTAATTATTGAATTGCTGGAGCTTTTCTTTCATCTTATGAGTACTAATCTGGCATCAGAATATTTGTAAATTCAGTGAAGTTGCTTTTGGCTTGCAGTTTTTTCCAGAATTGGACTCTGAGAATTCTCATCTTAATTAGCAGAAAACTGAAAGAAGCGTTCTGTTTTGCTCTGTTAGTACTATTTTTCAAGATAAAATATCCTCTGTACTTGATTAGCTTTCCTAAGTGATACTAAGTTGATTACTGTTTTTACATAGCGTGCAAAGAGAGCAGAATTACTCATGCGAGTATTAAGACTGATAATAGGTCTTGCAGGTCTGAGTAGACTACAGTCTCTCCACTATGTCATGTGCTCCATCGAGCCTCCAGTCATCTTGGCAGCCCTCTGCTGGATTCACTTCAATTTGTCAGTGTCCATCTGGGGATGTCTGTCAGTGTCCCAAACTGGACACAGTACCCCAGCTGTCTTCTTACAAGAGCTGGGCAGAGGGGAATTACCACTGCCTCAAGCTGTTGGCCCCAACCTTGCTGCTATAAGACAGTACAGTATGTGTTTGGCTTCTTTACTATAAGAAGATTTTTTTCTCATGTTCAGCTTGTGTCCTCTACAACCTCCCCTTGACTCGGTCCTGATCCTTTTCTACGAAGCTGCTTACTAGCCAGTCCAACAGCTATCCTGCAGTGTTTTGTAGAGAACTTGCGTTCTAAGTACAAGAATTTGCATGAGCTTTGATTCAATTTCATGAGATTTCTGTCAGCACATACTTCCGTTCTGCCAAGCTCCTTCTGAACCAGCAGTCCCAGCCACCAGCATATTGACTGTTCACTCCAGTGTGGATGCAGACTTGCTGAGGATGTGTTCAGGTCTTCCACCATCCTGGTCAAGAACAAAGATGGTAAATAGTCTTAGCCCCATCACTAATTCTGGGGGGAATGCCACTTCTAACTTGATGACAACTGCACTTTATACTGCTGATCACACCCCTTCAGCTAGGTGGACCATGTGATTTTCCACCCTTCTTTATAGACCATTTCTCTCATTTCTGGCTGTATCTGAATACTAGAGGTTTGGCCCCGACCTACAGGGGCTTGGATAGAGTAACTGATGGTCTTTTACTGTAAAAGGCTGGATTGACTCTGAATTTATGAAGTAACTCCTCCATCTTTTAAGAGTGTTAAAATACGTGGAAGCCCTCAAGGCTTGCTTTAAGTAAAGGGAGATTTCTGGCCCCGCGAGCTGTGGCAATATGCGTGAAGCTACCTGCAAAGTGTATTGTAACAAATAATTGTATGGAGTGTGGGCTAGGAACGGCAGGGTGTGTTTGCATGTGTGGTGGGGGTTCTGTGCCAAGTCTACGGGAGCCGTAACAGCATCTTTCTGGAAATTGTCTGGTGCTGGAAGATTCAGAATGAAAGGTGTGTGATCCTGGTAAACTGTGGGTTGCAATTGTCACTGAAATACAGGGATGCACTTTTGTGGAGCTGTGCTGCCCCTTAGGGATCCTTACAGGAAATTCTACCTCTTAGAGCACCAGAGAAAAAGTAGGTTGCAAATAGGTGCCATTTAAAACAGAGTTCCGTATGATCACTGGGCACTTGACCAGTTAACAGAAGACTCCCTGTATTGGCCATGTGAAGTGCTGATGGAACCTCTGCCATTAATCTGCTGCAGGGAAGCACCCTGTTGTAAGCCTAACACCAGTGTGTAGACTGGCAAAATCTCATCTGCAGTTTTGTATTTGCAAAGTGAGTCAGGTGAATCAGCTGAAATAGCTCTGCTACTTACTGTCCTTTGTGCACAAAAAATGGAAATGAGGAGCTTTAAAATTTTAGAGGAAGTGTCAAAAAAGAATATGAAGTACATCTGAAGATACCTACTTTAATTTTTAGTTTTAGCTATCTATTAGAATTTATTCTCACGGTGGGTGGATATGTCAAAACAGAGAAAGTAAAAAATATGCAATAGTATTATCACAACATATATAATTCATCTTGAAAGATGATGTATTGACTCAGTAGTGGGTTTATCCAAAGATTCAGAAGAACAGAGCTAAATCCTGTTTAAAATGTAATTCTTTTGAAGGTATTCTGAAGTCAAACGAACAAAGTTTTAAGGCTAGAGAAAAGAAGGCTGAGGGAAGACCTTATCGCTTTCTGCAGCTACCTGAAAGGAGGTTGTAGAGAGGTGGGTTCGTCTCTTCTCCTAAGTCACAGGCGACAGGACAAGGGGAAATGTCTTCAAGTTGTGCCAGGGGAGGTTCGAATTGGGTATTGGGAAAATTTTTTACACTGAAAGGGTTATTAAGCATTGGAATTGGCTACCCAGGGAAGTGGTTGAGACCCCATCCTGGGAGGTATTTAAAAGATGAGTTGACATAGTGTTTAGTGACATGGTTTAATGATGTTTTTTTAATTGGAGTTAGGTTGATGGTTGGACTGGATGACCTTAAATGTCCATTCCAACCTATGATTCTATAAATGTAATATAAAATCATGTACTGTTATGCATTTGTAGCAGTGAGTACCATCTTAACTTCTTGATTTGATGTCAGTGATATTCTGGGCCTATTCTGTTACAGGTGAGCCACACCAAACCTTATTTCTTGTTTGCCTTATCTTATTTCTGTACCTGTTACCATATGCTCTTCTCTACTAAACCTTGTGTCCCCACCCATTTCTGCTCTAACCCTGGAACACACCATCTAATGCTTTTATTACTCTTAATGATTCTTTTGAGGGCAGACCAAACTGTTGCAGCAAGCCTGCTGGACCTTTCAGATAGCTTACGAGATGTGATTTGTTTTCATGTTTTCAATCCATCCTATGCAGTACTGTGCTGACAGTAGAATAAATTGTCCATTGTCTCACCTTGCTTAATATTTTTATATTATTTAAACATTTACAGGTGGAAGTACATAAGAGAGAAACCGTAGGGAAATTCCATTAACATTTTCTAAAATGTAATTCGTTTCTTATTTACCTGGGGGAAGAAATTAATGAAAATTTACTGTGTGAAGTTCAGAAATAAGTTTTCTGGAAATGAAGCATTTGAGTTTTCTATATATTTATTGAATATTTAGGGCACCAGCCCACAGCTCTAGGCACTCTGGAATAGTCAGAAAACACAAATTTCTGTATGCTAAATGTCTCCTGTCCAACTTGCAACTGAATTTTTTTTTTTTTGAAGTTTACAAATTAACAAGAGATTGATAATACTGTCTATCAGTTCTCTCCTGCTATAGGCAATTGCACGAAGCCTGACACTAGAAACCCCTAAGTGCTGGCCAGCGGAAACCGATTCTAAATTGTGTGAAATGAGGATGCTCTGTATTCAAAACTCTCCAGTGTACCAGATTCAGTGTGACATACCAGTTTTCTTGCCCCCCAGAGTCCTGCTGCATCTGTGCTCTGTGGTTCTCAAGCTTTCTGCATTTCACAAGAGTTAGGCCATCATCTTCCTTTTCTTCAGCCCACGGGGAATACTCTCCCAGCATGTATTTGAACTCTGTCCTCCAAGTAGCGTAAGCGGGTTTGTGTGTCAGGATGTCTGTGGCACCTCTGTCAAGCACCTTCAGTGATTGTTATCAGGTATCAATAAATGATGGGGAAAAAAATGCCAAACAGACCTTTTAAGCACTGGAAGCAACCCCTATGTGTATGTATGCACCTTGTGAGGAAAAAACTTTCCTTGTAGAATCCAAAACTTTACGTTTCCTCCTTTCTGACACAAACATTTCAATTTTATAGGTTTTCCTTTGTTTAGAATAGTGCAATTGCAACAAACTGCCCTGCAGGTTAATGTGCAAAACTAATTTCGTTTTTGTTTTCCATGTAGGATGCATAAAGTCAAATACAGAGCTAACACAGGTCTTTGGGGTTGCTTAGTCTGGTGTTTGTGGATTTAGTTGAACTGCGTACCTGTGCTTCAGTAGTGATTTGCTTGAATTTGTGCAAGGATGCTAGAAAATAGAGAATTTCTTGGGTGTGTATAAGTATATAAAAAACATAGTTTTTTATGAGAGTAATTAGCTAGTTCAGCAGTGGCAGAAGACAGTAGAGAGAACTCTTATCTCTCATTCTAAGGTGCAGGCTTTTTTTCCTCCCGTGATCTTTTATCACCTGTGTCAATTGCTGTGAAACATAATTCCATCTTTCCAACTTTATTCTGCTAGGCCTACCTTTTCCTCAATTCTTTCTTGTAAAAAAAGCTGTCACAGTTATATTTATTTGAAAAAATGGCCTTTTCACATTGATTGCACAGAGATTTTTATTTTGTATTTGAAACGTACTTTTTCTTCTCCCTCTCCCCCTATGTATATGTTGTAGCTGCTACTTCTGTGTTAGAGAGTCACTGAGAAAAGGGTGTTTTACAACTCTTGTTCTCACTCTTTGGATTATGGTACAAAAAATTACCTAAAGGTATATCCAGTGTTTCTTCCATGCTTAGCTGTTAGGACGTGGGAAATATATGAAAAACGTGTGATCCGTAAAGTAAAACGGCAGATGGAAATGGCAGCATTTGCTTCTTCATAGAATTCTTCATACTGGGCATTTTCACTTCAAAGTGAATTGTAAAACAACTAACCAACCCTGACATCATTTGATCATTTATCATTTGATAATTTGAAGGCAGATGGCAGAAGAGCCCTGACTTGCAAAACTGGATTAGTATTTTTTTTCAGAATTTCTTGCAACCAATCCAAAGTAAAAATGTAAGGTGTTTTATTACAATCTTCTTTGTTTGCACATCTGAGAAGTAAAAAAAAACAAAACAACAACACCCCCCCCAACCCCCACCCCTCCAAAAAAAAACCCAAACAAACAAACAAACAAACAAAAAACCAACCAACCAAAAAAAAAAAAACCAAAACAAAAAAAAAACCACAAAAACCAAAAAACCCCGAAAACTAAAAAAAGAGATTGGAAGTTGTTTTGTGTTATATATTTCTGCCTTGCTCTTTATGTGGAAGCATGATCTAGAATCCTTCAGGGAGAGGAAAGAACAAAAAAAAGGACATCGATGGAAAAAAAGGTACTGAACTATAGATGTTTCAACAGGAATTCAAAGAAAAGAATGAGTTCAGATCTGAATAGCGCTGCTGCATCTCTAATTTTTTCCTTTCTAGCCTCTCCTCTGTCCCTAGCTAGAAATTGTGGTAGATAAGCAACTTGTGTGCTTATCCACTCGCTTACTGCTTTTGAAAGGTGTGGGAATAGTTTTCGGTTTAGTAAGTAAATTCTGCCATCTGGTGATTGCTGATGTATGTGTGGGGTTATTGCTTTGATGGAATTTGGCCCTTTGAAAGGGAATTTCCTACTGTCTCTTTACTTGTCCTCCTTTTTTCCATGATAGGATCTTTGTATGTTTTACTACACTTACTGGATTGATTTTGGGCAGAGAGTCAGTGGAGTCATCTCATGCTTTAACAGTGTTCTCAACACATGCAAAGACAGTGAGGTGCCTCAGGACAAGCCTTGACAGTCCGTTACAACTGATTCTTTGCTCCCAGCATGTATTTATGATGTTTGCAAACTGCAGCACAGTGGCACACAGCCTTGTAGTCTTGTCATAGCTGAAACTCACTACCTCTGCCTTTTCCTTTCCCTCCCCAGTTTATTATAATTTCTACACATACATTCTTTCTGCTGTTGCCCACCCGAACGCTTCTTCTGGTGCCTTCATGCTGTACTACTGCTGTTGTCTCCTCTTCTCCTCAGTCAGCTTCATTGGACTCATCGAGCATGGCAACTACTCTATACCTTACTTCTAATTGGCAGGAATATTTGATACAGCCTAGGGTTCCTGATGAATGCAGCATCAAAATTGGCATTACTTTTTCCTTTGCAGTGGTAGATAAAGATCTTTCAAGCCAACCAGTCTTTTACCACTGCTTCTGCAACAGTATTCCTTGTCCTCTTTTTGTAATTCTCTCCTCTTGCCAGTAGGTATCTCTGCCCATTGGACCTGTAAAAGTCAGAGTTGAGCACAAAGTGGTAGCATGCTGCTGGCTGATTTCTCCAGTGCTCCTGGATGTGCTGCTCCCATTTGTTTTGTTTGCTTTTGGGAAAAGACATAAGGAGGAGGAAGCTCAGGCAAGTTGAAACAGCGTTTGTCTAACCTGAGGATGACAACGTTTTCATCTATCAGGCAGAGAAGCAGTAATTCAATTAGGCATTGAGGATGGAACCAAAGGGTGAAAATGATAATGTCTTTCCTATGCGGAGTATACCAAATGGGGTGTCTGAGTTTATAAAAGGCCACCTGTCCCAAATTCACCTACATACATCATGGGCCACAGCCAGCTCCAGGGCTCTGCTGTGGTAGATAGTAGGTGAAGTAAGAGATTTCAGGCAAGGTGCCCAAACAGTCCTGTGCCTGTACCCTCAAAGCCACATGGGCGGTAGTAGCTATCTTAGAGGAATGTTTCTTGAGGGCAAGAGCTTTGCAGCTTGTCGTCTTCCTAGTTTAAATAAGTTTTGGAAGAATATTTGGTTAAATCATATTGAAAGGACAGCTGGCCAAATCAATAGAAACAGTTTCACCTTTCTTCACTTAATGGGGTGTTCATGCTGTTGCCTTTCTTAGTGAATTGATGTTTTTCTTTTTTTTTTTCTTTCCTTTTTTTCTGTAAAAGGTGGTCCTGTACAGCTGACTATATGCCAATGGAGCTCTTCAGCAGTTATCAGTGTCCAATGATATCAGTAACAGTTATCTAGGGATGCTAAGATGATCAACATTTATTTCTTGGAATAAACAATGATTTTCAAAAAGAACTCTTTTAACTGTTTGCCATAATCTATAGTAGTGACTACCAGACAATGTTCTTCCTCAAAGCCTTTTTGATTAAAAAAATAAACAAACAAAAATATGTTTCCTTAATGACCAGTGCACTACTGATCTTCAGTGGATGGAAGTGGGTAAGGATGCTGGTGTGAAAGAAAAGGTGTTCCCACTTTGTCTTTTGAGCCAAATACAGGCATAACATCTTGTAAGAGCTAGAAAGCTTAGCAGAATTCAGAGAAGTACTTTCTTTAGAGTTAAAAGTTTAATTTATAAGAAAACTGTTTCAAAAATATGGGAAGGAAAAGGGGGGGATGACAGGACTGCACAGCAAACTTGCCCAGATATTGTTTGAAACTTCTAGGGCGTGCTGTGCAAACACACCACTCACCAGTGAAGTCTGATGGGTTGATGATGCTCTGATCCAGTAGAGAAAGTTGCAGTTATTCATGAGCTAACTTTTCAAAATTGCCACTAATACATGCAGAAAGAGGAAGATGATTCTTGCAAACAAAAATTGGCAAATGGCATTTAAAATTAATGTCCCTAAAGGAAAAGGTATCTGTGCTGTGTTGTTTAGAGGGATACTTCTCAGCATGGTATTGAGTTTTCAGTAGTGCGATAATTCTCTTGAGGTTCTTAGGACCTAAAAACAAGGTCAATACATAGTTTGGGGGAAGAAATAGAAGGATGGTCTGATATAGCTGTCTCTGGCTATGTGTCTTAGTCAAAAATACATGTATGAAATACGTGTGTGCATGGTAGATGTGAAGAAAGAAATTTGAATTCTTAGTGTGACATTGAAAAATAGTAGTCAAAGTCCCTGTCACAAACTGTGAAAAAGCAATATATGTGTGGCGAGAAACATACACCAGAAGAAACAGAGAAATGGGATTCAGTAAGTATGTGTTTAGAAATATATAGTGATACTTATGAAAGCAGAGTAAGAAGGCTGTCAATTGGCAGAGCAGGGAATAGTTACTCTGCAGTGACAGCCACTAACATAACAACTTTCTGCATTTTATTCCTTTCTGATTGGAGAGGCTTGCTTCGTGGGTGGGTGTGCATTTAACATGAAGACCTTAGCTCAGTTCTTAGAATAACTTTTTGAGTTTGAATAAGAAGACGGGAAGGAAGAAGATATGACCTGCAGCTGTGTAAATTAGAGCTTTACAAGTCATTAGGCAGAGTGAGTTGTTTTTAACCACAGCACTGGTGGACATCATGGCACATGTGTGTCTGTACCAGTCTTGCTCTCCTCAGTGTGGTTTTGCCTTAACCTTCTTTTGGACTTTTTGCCTTGCCCTGGGGCAGCCATGGTGTTATCTGGGGAGAAGCCCGATACTCTGAAGCAGTTACTTCAGGAGAATTTCAGAAAGTCTTTTAGGAAGATGGTTGTATGGTATTCCTGCAGGAAACTATCACAGGGCCCTCATAGAAAATGTTAGAGACATTTCTTAAACCTTCCTCCCTTCCCCTGAAAAGGGAATATTTGACTCTCAGTAAAAAGACACAGCAGCAAGAAAGATGGGAGCTCTAGCAGTAGTTTAGCAGAGACAACCACACTTCACAGCAACCTGTGTGCTGGCAGGTAACAAAGATGTCCATCTTCATGAAGCTGGCAAGCTTCTGTGGCATAGTACCGTGGTACTGCACACAACTGTGTCTTGTGGGACAGCAGGTCACTACTGGGGATGTTGCCTGAGCTACAGCTGCTGAAATTTTATATACTTCCAGTAGTTCTATGTATTTCTTTTGCTTGTGGTGAGCTAATTAATAATTTGTATTAGATTAGTTATAGTGAGGGGGTTTATGGGGAAGTGAATTAATACTTTGTTTATATTAAAGAACAACATGACTGATGTGCTAATTACATGGATACTTGTTCTCAATATTCTGCTTTGTTATATACAAATGTGAAGGCCAGCTGCAATAGCAAGCTCTTGAAATTTATATATACGCTCACAATAATAAGGGCAAGATGCATTATTTTTCAGGTTCATAAAATGTGCTCTTTTTTCCACAGTGTACAACTCAAACAAGAATTTGGAATACCTTCTCAGTGGGTATGAGGGAGTTGGGAATAGGGTCTCCTAAGTGCATGGTGCTGCATTGATATCAACTGCTCTTCTGCACAAGTGATATAATTACACAGGGCAGTAGTTAAGTTTAAGGATGTAATTAATCCTTCTGACACCAAAATAAATTGCTCTAGTTTGTTGTTCAGCTCTGCTTTGAGGAGCTAATTGTGTGCATAAAGTTATACATGTAACTTAAGTATTTGACTTCATTACAATCAGAACTTAAAGTGCAATAGAGGATCATATTTTAAAATATCAGAGTGAAACTCCATTTTTGTGTCCCCTTTAATTAGCCTTGTTATTCTGAATTTTCTCTTATTTGGAACACTTGCATCAGGACAGATTTGTATTCAGTTCATTATGTATGCTGGAATAGGTCTTAAACAGTATTATAAAGCTCGGCTGTTATATACCCATGTACACACATAACATCTGGTCTATTTATTAGTTTTAAGAGAGATTTTAGGTGTGGTTTAACAGACTGACATATTTTTGGTACAGCTACTTACTTCATTTTTTTGTAAAGCCTTAATGGCCTGAGTACATTTATTTGTACAGGTTTGCAGGGGTAAAATAAACTAGACCAGATATATTTCAGAAGCTTTACAAACAGTTTAAAGTAGATCTTTTTATAAATCCCTACTTTATTACTGTAAGTGTAGTTATTTCATAGCATAGGACATAGGGTATTGTTTCCTTTTGCAGTGCTGCTCAGTACATGCATCTGATCGGTGGTATTTACAGAGGGAGAATCAAGCACGTTAAGCAACTGTTTGCACAGTTCTATGTGCTGAAATACTAAGTCAGTCCAAATTCCTGTGAACTTCAATGGTAATTTTTTTTTTTCTAAACAATTCTCTGTACAAATCCCGTCAAATTAACAAAGGATTTCCATTGACTGTGTTAGTTTTAGCATCTTGTTGCAGGGATTCAAGCAAAACACTGCAAAGCTCTATCCATGTTACATGAAAAAGAAAATGATGTTTTGGTATGTAAAGAAATCTTGATGTTAAAGACATTTCTGTGGCTATAGCCCCAAACACCACTTTGAAAGCACACCTCTTGCTGACTACTTGCAAGCTGTCATGAGACCGATGGATAAAAATGAGTTTGTTGGAACATACCTGGAAAAAAAAAACATTTCAGGGCAGATGCTGCATGTTACAGGTATGGCTCTCTGGTACACTGCACCATTGCTCCTTCATTCCGAAGGAATTGTGCAAAACTGAGGCCTGGACTTGCTATGGATGGTTCTTTGGATCTCTTTGGCATGGACTCGGGGGTGGGGGGAAGAACAAAAAAAAAAAAAAAGAGTTCAACATCTTAATTGCTGGCATTGCAAGCTTCCATTAGAAAGAGCAAACTGCTCTGCTCCGCATAATATGATACTGAAGGGCCACGTGGGAGAGAGTGGTGTGCCTGTCACCTTTACTTGATAAGCTGAACTCTAGTACTGATGTAGCTCATTGATGGACTGAGACTCTACTTCCAGCTCTCTGTAGCTATTGTGACGAGATTTTTGTCTGTACAGCTGCCATTTTAATATATAAAGTTTAAGCTACTCGTGCTCAGATCGCTTCCTTTTTTTACTCCACGTGGTAGGGGAACAGATGAGGCTTCTTTTAGATGAATATCTAGTCTTGTATAGAGTGGCTCCCCTAAAAAACACATTGCTTGCTTTGGTTTTTTTATGTTTCTGTCTAGAGGATAGTATTATTTGTTTGTGGTGTGTGATTTTTTTTTAAGTTAGATGTTTTTTAACTAGAAAATGAAACAATATTGATATTAAAATTGAAGTTCATGATGTGAAGTATCCTGCCAAATTGCTGTAATTAATGATGATAAAAATAGTCCATGTAATTTCAGATTTAATGGTGACTTAAACTCTTACATTTCTGCATTTGTACCATTAGAACAGAATCTTTTGTGTTGTTTTTACTTTAAGCAATCTACTTTAAAGAACTTACATAGGAAGCGTTATTTAGTGCTTTTACGATTACAGTAAACTAATCTAAGATGTGCCTCATTAGTTTTCCTACTACGTGGAATAAAAAAAATTGCCAGCATTGGTCTTTAAACTGCATTTTGCACTCCTGCAATTACCATATTGCTGATTTTTTTTCTATGATAAATAGACTATAGAGTTCTGTTGCACTCTTTACCTCCTGGCACTTAAATTTACAATAATAATGAGCTTGCAATAGGCATGAGGGGGTCAGTCTGCAGTATATATTGATCAAATGTAAATGGTTTTATACAGCTGTTAAAATTAGAATGTGTAATAAAGCTAATACATCCTACACTTGATGAACTTTTTGTAAAGCTGATCAAGAATTGGCCTTTAGGTTGCTGGGTTTTAGTTAGTACAAAGGGATTATTTTTAGTAGTACAAAATACTCTGATATTTTGAATTTAGAGGAGCTATGATTTGTGCTTCAAAAACAACCCCTTGGGTGGTCTTTCTGGAGATAGTATAGAGATGTCAGGCACATAGGTGCTGCTGAAAAAAATACAAACTCGTTAATTACTGAACCAGCAATCAATGGGTATCCTAGTATTTCATCCAGAAGGATTCTCTAAAGCAGCTGTTGGCAACCTTTCATGTGTAACATGCCAGAATCCTGTTCACTGAAAATCCAGTGTCTTGCTAAAAATGTGCAGCAATGCAGATACATTTACCCTCAGAAGGAAACTATTCTTTGGGGTTATGCTTTATATCTTTTCTTCATCAGAAGCAAATCTTGCAAATGTGTACATGGGATTTTTTTGAATGACTTGTGTAAGATGCAGTGCCCTATTTCATCAGTCTTTTTCTTAAATATATTATTTATTTTTTTTTTACAGAAGAGATAGCATAATAGTAACATGTCCTGTAAGGCTGGTCTCTCTCATGTCAAAAACACACAGAATCCTCTCTCCTCATTCATAGACCTCTGACACCTTAATGATACAGTATGTGGTGGGTTTACCTTGGCTGGACACCAGGTGCCCTCCAAGCTGCTCTATCATTGCCCTCCTCAGCAGAAAGGAGCAGAGGGGAGATAATAAGATGGAAAAAGCCTCATGGGTCAAGATAAAAGTAATTTATTAAAGCAAAAGTGAAGATCATGCCTGAAAGCAAAGGATGATGTCCAGCCATTTACTGGGAAGCTGGGTTTCAGCACACACAGCAGTTGCTGTGGAAGACGAACAGTGTAATACCATAGGCTGACTCTCCTCCTTGTTTCTCTTAGTTTTTATATTGTTAAGCAGATGATGTATAGTATGGAATATTCCTTTGGTCAGTTGTAGTCAACTGTCCTGGCTATATTCCCTCCCAAGATCTTGCCCACCCCCAGTCTACTGGTGAGGGGGGAATGCTGGAGAGAGAGCCTTGATGTTGTGTGAGAACTGCTCAGAGTTAGCTAAATCGCTGGTGTATTATCGACACCTCTGTAGCTACTGATACAAAGCACAGCACCATGAGGGTGAGGGTTGCTGTGGGCTGCTATTAAATCCACGTCAGCCAGACCCAATACACACTAACACACGTAAAAAACCCAGCTTAGAATAATTGTTCTTGGTTTCTTTGGTAGTATTTGGTCAGATTCTCAGAGGTCCTTATCTCTCTGCGGGCTAGTATTGGTCTAAAACCAAGGTTTAGGAGTCTCATTTTTTTTCTCTTTCATAAACGATGCACATGCTGCAGGACACAAAATGGTGGTGGCAAAGTGAAGCTGAGATGCTTTTAGCTCTTTTAAGACTCAGACATAGGATACCAAGCACTTAGAAAACAATATATCTTTCTGTCTATAGAGTCTACATTTCTTTCCACTGGAGTGATGAAAGAGTCTCACAGCACTGTGACAAAGCAAATTTCTCCCTCCTTTTCCTGCTCCAGCAGCAGAACTGTGTAGTGTAGTTTAAAAGTACATATTCATTGCTTCTTGTTAACGAGCACTGAAGAAAGCAGCTATCATCTTTTGAGACTGATTTTTATCCTTCATTTTAGCCCAGTTTGAAGTGAATTGTTTTTTGTAAAGAAGTACGGATCTGGGTCTCCCTAAGGTTGTTGTCCATACTGAAGAGCTTTGCTTTCTGCCTGTGGACAGTAAATGGGAGGGCTGGGGGCGAGAGAAAGGGAGGAAACTTGTCAAAATAAGTGCAATATCGCATAAGAAATATTTTACAAATTACATGGCCTTAAAGGGCTCAGATTTACCCAGTAGGATAT
This sequence comes from Thinocorus orbignyianus, assembly GCA_013400375.1. NCBI lineage: Eukaryota > Metazoa > Chordata > Aves > Ciconiiformes > Thinocoridae > Thinocorus > Thinocorus orbignyianus. The sequence continues at coordinate 302,216 of VXBW01007372.1, read as the reverse complement.
TCTTTTTCTGCATGTGATTGTACATAATTCCATAGTAGAGCCAGGAACTGCAAACAAAAAATGTGACTTAATTCTCCTAAAACAGCATTGCTTTGTTCAAGTCTTACAGAACATCTCAGGAATTTTTAAGCCTCCATTAATACTCTCTGTAGAGATTATTCCATAGACTTTTTAAGGAACCGAGTGGTAGAATATATCAGTCAGTAAGTCTGTAATTCTAGAAGTCAATCTTTTCTAGGGGTGTTCTCTCTCTGATATAATAAACAGTATGATATGCAGCTGGAGAGTGAAGCTGGCCTAATTTCTAAGTTCTGCAAAAGTAAAAAGAGTATAATTAACTATTGCAACAATTTAGCAGAGCAAATGGTGGCTTTTCTTGGATTTAAGGTTTTAAATATGTATTGTGTGCCTTTTTAGAGGATAAGATAAAACCAGTGTAATGGATTGGGCACGGGAACTTCTTGGTTGAACTCTACAGCCTGTATTTCAGCTTGAGAATTTGCTTAGGAAATCAGTTCCATTCAGTGTTTTCATTAGTAGTGAAGGTGATGGAATACAGAATAGCTTATGAAATATGTAGATGATACTGAGCTGTGAGGACTTGCAAATACCTTTCTGTATCAGATCAGCATTCAAAATAAGCTTGGCAAATTGGAGAGATGGTCTGAAATCAGCAAGATTAAATTCAATAAAGTGAAGTGCTGTGTGATATATTTAGGAAAAAGAATTCAGGTATACAAATACGACATAGGGAATACCAGTCAAGAGAGAAAATGGGTAACGAAGTCTACAATGCATTGCTGTTCTAAACTAGGGAAATGTAATTCTGGAATGTGTGAAGCGGGATGTGGTGTATAAAATGATGGATAATTATTCCAAATTAGGGTTCGTGAGGTCTGAGTTGTATTGTACATATTTGATAATGACTTTCTGAAAAGTTTAGAATACTGGATCAGTGAAGACAACTGAGTTTGACTAATTTAAGACAAAGTTAGTACAGCCATCTGATACATGAAGATTTTACGACAAAAGGTACAAAGAAATTGTTATCCATATTCTGAGAGAAGAGTTAAGGGAAATCCATGGAATTTGTACTCACAGTGATGAGGGTTGCGTTTTAGAAAATGCTTTGTGGAGTATGAACCTTAGGAAAAAACACCGAGAGGTGGCTTTAGGGCCACCTTGCTGTAGAACCTCCTTTTCAAGGAAAAGTTACACAAATCTATGTTGGGTGAGTCTACACAATTCTTCTGTAGCACGAGGTGGACTAGATGATGCCTTTCAGTGTATGTTTCTGTAATTCTATGCAGGAGATTAGAGTACAGAAAACAACTTGAAAGATTTTTCTCTTGAAATATCATGGAAAATTTGAATGGCTTCCTTCAGTGGGAAAATTGTGCAGTCATTGGGGCAGACAAAGTACTCAGCAGAGCTTTGCAGGTCACCCAGGGGCAGCAGCCTACAATTTAGGGATCATGGGACTTGAGAATTATTGTGATCCTTTCTGAATCTGAAATTTATTTCTCTGTCATACACATATGTCCAGATACGAAGATGGTTAGAGGAAGAAGATGATTTCCAGTAATCAACTTTACCTCTTATTCCTAACTGTGAAGAAACTGTTTATTCGTGTAATTTTCTTCCCACAAGAGTTTCCATTAATCCTGTTGATGGAAGCGTTCTTCAACATTACAGTACTGAAATAGAGTACGGAGCATCGTACCCCTCCCACCTTCAAAAGTGAGAAAGAAGCACAGGAGGGAAGCTGACCTTGAAAAGTTAATGCTTTGGTTTCTGATTAATTTAGAAATGTGACTTGACAGTTTGATGCTCTAATTGCAAATTATATTTTTAAATATTTTCTTTTATCAACCTTGATAATTTAACAGAATTTACCAACTGACAAGTTTCAAGTAGTTTTCTTTCCAAACTCTTCTATACCACAACACTGCTCCTAATCATCTGTGAAAAAGCTGCCATGCAACAGAAGACTGGGAATTGCTAGCAGTAATGATGAAAACTAATTCAAACCAGGCCGCAGGTAGAAGCTTTTGCAAAAGCAATCTGCATCTTTTCGAGTTGGTCAAGCTAAAATTGCCTCTTAGAAAAGCAGTTTGTCTTTCATTACGAAGGAAGACAAGCTATTATCTCAGTACCCAACAAGTACCTAGTGCACAGGTCAAAAAATAGGCAACAATTATATATTGAACAGGGAAGGTTTTATGCAAGTGTTTCTTCATTGCCTTTCCTTTTGTTTCTCTGCCTCTGAAGTGGTTCACAATCATAGATGCAATGTAAAAATATATGGGTTTTGCCGAGGTTTGTGTGTGGTCTAACCCTGGTTATTTATAGCCTCTTCCCTGATGCTCTAGAGAGTTGTCCTGTCCTAGTCTTTCAGAATAGGCCTCAAGACTGTGCAGATCTAAGTTAATCCTATTTCAATACTATTTTGAATGCTGTCATCCTCAGCAAATTTGCAGACGACACCAAATTGGGTGGGAGTGTTGATCTGCTGGAGGGTAGAGAGGCTTTGCAGAGGGATCTGGACAGACTGGATCAATGGGCTGAGACCAACGGAATGAGGTTCAATAAGGACAAGTGCTGGGTCCTGCACTTGGGTCACAACAACCCCAGGCAGCGCTACAGGCTTGGGGAAGAATGGCTGGAGAGCTGCCTGGCAGAAAAGGACTTAGGGGTGTTGGTCGACTGTCGGCTGAACATGAGCCAGCAGTGTGCCCAGGTAGCCAAGAAGGCCAACAGCATCCTGGCCTGTATCAAGAACAGTGTGGTGAGTAGGACCTGAGAGGTGATCGTCCCCCTGTACTCGGCACTGGTGAGACCCCACCTCGAGTACTGTGTCCAGTTTTGGGCCCCCTACCACAAGAAAGACATTGAGGTGCT